>JAVSBS010007005.1:49897-74811 GCA_033124195.1 Coracias cyanogaster | reverse complement strand
CTGATGTCATGGTGTTGGGTCATAGGCTGGACTTGATGATCTTGGAGGTCTATTCCAGCCTCAATAATTCTGTGACTAACAGCGGGGAATTAAGAAATTCCCCTGAAAAGTTTTTTTAATTATGATGACAGCACACAGGTGAAACATTGACAAAAGTGTTTCTTTCATGAGGGTAAGACTTGCCTTGCATGAAGAACTGCCTTGGAGTATGCCTAAAATAGACGTCTACAAATCTGTATCTGCCTGAGGTTACCAGCAGTGCACCTGAAATAAGAGGCTTCCTGGTGTTTCTCTTAGCATGATCTAACAATTTAGTCAGAATCTAATCGCAACAGTCATTATCTACCTTAGTTGTGTCACCTCCAAATGATCCTTTAAATATTTATAATATAGAACATTCTAACTTGACAAATGCAAGCAAAATCCTGTGAAAATAATAATAATTTTTTAAAAAGACATTAGAGCTAGACTATGGATTCCTTAACAGTGTGTAGCTGATTTTCCCAAGATGAAGTGAGGGCGTACTTAGTATAACTAAATGTCATGCTCAAGATAAAATTCCCCCTTATTCACCTTTGAGTGAAAAAAAGTCATCTGAATTCACAACTAGGTGCTGCTTAAAAATTTGTCTTTATTCCAGTGCAATAAATTCCAGAAGCCATGCAGAATATAGATCCTTGAACTCTTACTCATCTCTGCCCTTATATTTGTCATCCTCCTACCAGAAATAATTAGAGCCATCTCAAATTCTGCATTTTAATCTGACTACATAATTTCCATGTAGGTTTTACCTCCCAGAAGTCTGTTTATGATCTTCAAAGCTATTTCAGCTTAAGAAATCCTATATCTTTGATCATATTGTTTCAAAATGTATCCTATCAGTAAACGGAAATTAACATTTAGAGGATACCCTCAGGTAATTCAGAATCCTAAAACAATATGAGCATAATTACTTGGAGAAATACAGATCAAAACAGGGAGCCAGTCCGTTTATTTCTCCATCAAGGGAAGATTTTGCAAAGGAAAGAGCCCTTTGTGACATTTCACTTTATCAATTAACCCTGTGGTGTCCTCTTTCTGTGCTGGCATACAGAGGTTTAAGGTTTTGGAGAGTCAGAAAGAAATCAAGGGCACTTTGCCCAGATCCTAAACTGTCTCATGTTCTGCATACTTGCACTTCTTCTCTGAACAAGGCTTTTGTGGCTCAGGAAAAAAACCCAGTGAAAATTTACAGAGCATTAGCTTGAGATACTTAGAGCATGGCTTCTATTTCAATGGGAACACACTGTGTCTCATTTCTGTTGTACCCTCTGCCCTGTGCCTGCATCTTTGTCCCGTGAATCCATAGTGTGTCATGGCCCGTAAGGACATTTCCATCTATGACAACACATTTTTATGCCAAGAAAGAGAGAATGGTTTTAGTGGCAGCTTTCTTTTCTCTAACAGCCAGATATTTACCCCTTTTACAAAGCAGAAATCTGTGGTGTCTATCTGGAAAGAGAGAGTGAAGCACTAAGTTGTGGGATTCAGTGTGGTCACACCAGCACAGTCTGCAGCAATAAGGTAACCAAAACGTGAATACCTCCACTGCAACTAATAGGACCAGACTACTTCAAAGGCTAGAACAAAACCGTATTAGAGTATATCCAGAGTTGTTGCTTTATTCCTATATATTTATAAAAATACTATTGTTCTGCCACCTGGAACTCACTGAGGTACAACTATTCACAAGTTGTGAAGGAAAGTCATGTTATTTAAGGTTTTTCACTGACTGTTTATGCTAGGTTGTTGAAACTAGTTTTATTATTGGTCATCCTACCAAAGGCTATTTCTTCTGTATGCAGTATCTCTAGCTGATTCCTGTGGTACCTTCGAGCATTAAAAATACGACACACTTCTGAAATATTTTCAAACTTGATGCCTAAGTGATTTATTCAGTTATTCTTATATAAGCAAGTACTAAAAAAAACAGCTTTGCTTTGCAATGTTGATTCTTGAGAATGCTAAAAATTTCTAGGTTTCTCTAAACTCGGTTGATCAAAATTATACTATCATCTCTGTGCACATCTAGACAAGAATAGGAAGAATACCTGATCTCTTATTTACTGTTGGATAGTACTAAAATCAATTCTATGTTGATGCTAGCTAAGGCAAAGAGAGTTGGAGAACACTTTTGCAAATCAAATTTATTTCTCCCTACCTTAACATTGGAACCAGTATATTTTTTATCTCATTCATTTTGCTTCTATGATACACTGAAAACAGAGACTCAATCTTAATCAGTAACAAAGTTTTTGTGTGAACTGAAACCAAATGCTACAACTATTTTTACAAAATCAAGTAATGGGAAAGGAAATTGCTTTGAAATGCAGAGAAAAGTAGTAGAAAGTCTTTCAGGTAAGATTCTAAATTGAACTGTCTCCTGATGGAATAACTATTCATAGATTAATAATGAGTATCCACATAGTGCTTTGTAGGATTTAAAAAATATTTTATGCATTTTAGTGGTTAAACAGCAATTCAAAGAAAATAAAGTGATAATATTATTTTTGTTCCACACAGTCAGACAGCTTGTTTTTTACGCATACTTTTTGAAAAAGGAATTCTAAGGATAACACTTTTTGCAATATTATTTGTGTGTACCAAAGAGTCTATGTGAAAGCAGTGCTTGTTGTGAATTTATATCCCCAGTAAGACATAGCAATTTAAACTCTCTCTCTCTGCCAAAGATGCTGTTTGTCTCACAGAGATTACACAGCACTGCCTTTCCTTTTAAGCATGTTAGCACAAAGTATCCTTCAGCAGGCTGAGGATGTTATTTAGCTCTCTCCCTCTTACCATGTATTAACACCGGTGGGGATTCTTTCATCACCAGCAAACCATCACTCTCTGAAAAGGGGATCATTTTGTCACAGGTAATACATAATAGATCCACATACCTTAATTTAAAAATATGGTAATTTGCAGCAAAGAATTATCAGTACCATCATATCCTGGAAGGATAACTATGATGTTTGAACTAAGATTGTATATTTTTTAACAACTCAACAAATATATTTAAAAGTAAAGAAAGATTAATTAGAAGAAGCTATCCTTTCACATTGTTTCCATGAGAGGAATAAGAAATTTCCATTAATGTACAATAAGAAATGAAAATCAAATGTGAAAGCACAACTGTGAAGTCTGTACACAAACACTGCTAGAAAAATATTCCTAGGTATTTCCAGCAGCTCACTTCATCTCTTTTCCCAAACTTAGCAATCAATTACTTTGACAGACATTATTTTTTAATTTGTTGTCAAAAACTCTCAAAATCGACTTCGAATTTCTTAGAATCATAGAATCATTAAGGTTGGAAAAGACCTCTAAGATCATCAAGTCCAATTGTCAACCCAATACTACCATGACCACTAAACCATGTCCTGAAATGCCACGTCTACACATTTTTTTAACACCTCCAGGGATGATGACTCCACCACTTCCCTGGGCAGCCTGTTCCAGGGCTTGACCACTCATTCAGAAAATAAATTTTTCCTAATATCCAACCTAAACTTCCCCTGGTGCAGATTGAGGCCATTTCCTCTCATCCTCTTGCTAGTTGCTTGGGAGAAGAGACCGACACCCGCCTCTCTACAGCCTCCTTTTAGGTACTTGTAGAGAGCACTAAGGTCTCTCCTTCTCCAGACTAAACAGTCCCAGTTCTCTCAGCTGCTCCTCATGTTCTCCAGACCCCTCACCAGCTTCATTGCCCTTCTCTGGACGGGCCCCAGCACCTCACTGTCTCTCTTATACTGCAGCCCCCAAAACTGAACACAGTACTTCAGCCGTGGCTGACCAGCACCAAGTACAGGGGCACGATCACTTCCCTACTCCTGCTGGACACACTCTTTTTTATTTTTATTTGCTCTTGAAATAAAAACCCCTCTTTTTCCTGATATAAACAGTACAAAAGAAGTACACTTTACAAATATTATAAGTTCTAGACTTAGAATTTCTTCAGCTTTGTCAGTTGATGGTGAATGCTACCATTGGAAGTGGCTGCTGAGCAGAACATGGTTGCATGTTAAAGCTATAGAGTTAGAGAAAAGAAAGTGTCTCCCCAAAATGACAAAACTGGTAAAGAGTTGTCCATCTCAGCACATACACTAGTGTTGCACAGGCACTCAAGTGTTAACAGACAAAAGATAATTTATTGGAATCTTTTGAATAGGGTCCTTGGTGACCATTGCAGACTATACATGATATGTTTCAGTCAATCATCTTAAACTATGTACAAACCATCTCCTAATATCTTAATTACATACAAAAGACTGTGTTACCATTTCTTCTGTTACCTGCATCTGCAGGAAATTGTTTGGGGAGCTCCTTCAGGCTGACAGATTCTTTATCCAGGCTGTTAAAAAATTTAAGCATTAACACTGTCTATCAAGCGCCTTATAAACAGCAGAGTTTGCTTTTGGAAGTCCCCAGGACACTTGTAGACCTCCTGCAACAATTTAGTCAAATGCTTTGCTGGGAAGACAGTCAGGTGTTCAGTCAATCCCGTTGTTTTTTGTTGGGCTCATCTCTACAGAGTCTATCTAGGAAGTTCCTGGACCAATGCTGGAATTTGATGACTGTGTGCTGGATAGGCACATAGGCATTGCTCTGATACATAGCTACAAAGTTATAACCACAGTTCAAACTTGAGTTTCACTCTTGTATCACAAATGTAACTTAAATTCCATCTGTCTTTCCCTACAAGATAGTATGGAAAAAACATTTTGGAAACAGTTTTGGCAAATAGACACAATGAGAAAAACATATGATAGATGCTCCCTCAAACAGTCAGAATTCTATCTGAGGTGTCTGACCTAGACATACTGAACGTTAGGGATGATAGAGTTGCATGTACTCTAGGATTTTAGTAATATAATACAAGTACCAGGCTTTAAAAGGATCATAACTTTGGCTGTCCCTATAGAAAAGAAAGGCAGACAACTGACATTTTCTACTGAGAAGCTGCCATGAACCTGGCCAAGAATTTGAGTCCATGGTAGTCATTCCAGGTATTTAAGTCACCTTGCTGTGGCTTTCCTGAGTCCTGTGGTAGCACAGTTTAATAAAAGCCTTATTTCAGTATTCTGTCTTGGGAGCACGCAGTACAATGTGCAGTTAATGTTGAATAAGGATGCTATTACAGGAGTCTGCAAGATAACAAAACTCCAAACAATATCGCAAGGGACAGAATTAACTACTTTTTTTTTTTCCCCCCTAGCATATTTGATAGCTTAAATTCTATAGAAAGTGCATAGATGATCTTTTTATTCCCCATCTCATGCTGATAAATGTAGACAAAACTTAGGAGCTTGATCCAGTATCAGATGAAATTGAGGGTGTCCTTTGTGGTCTTCCTTATTGTCTTATTCTGTATGCTCAAACTGGCAAAATTCTTGCAACTAAAAATCAAATTGGGACTGTGAAACGTAGCTTTAGAGTGAATCATAGTAGAATTGGTCACAGGTCATTGTAAACTTATCAAAGCACTTGCTTCCTTACTCTTCAGTCCTAAGTATTTGGTGTAGCTATCTTGTCTGCTTGTTTCACATAGTTTTTCCTGTAATAGTGAGAATAATAATTGTCTTTTGTTTAGAATGCATTTTGGCAAGGTAGTTCCATTTAGTCTTGTTAGATATGAGTTGTCTTTCTTCATGCTTTCAATGGGCAAATATGTTTCTGTTTGACATTCTTATTAATTCAACACTATCTTCTTGAGATGAAATGATGCCTGTCAACACTAGCTTCCCTGCTGTTCCTGTACTGCCATTTACCCTTTAGGCATATTAGCAGCAGTACATGCTGGGTTCTTTTATGTGCTTTCCTTACCAATTCGCTCCTCTACTACACTGTTACATTAAGTTATGAGTATGTGTTGGTCTTTTGTTGTCTCTACTCATTTTCTTAAAATGCATGCTACTACTTTAAGGTCTGCAGGTCTGTTAGTGTCTTAACTTGATCCCCTGCCAGACTGGAATGGGCCAAAATTTTCTCTAGAATATCTTTCTGTTGGTGAAAGTTAAAGGCATTATCTTTTAAACCTAGCAAGGAAAATTGGCTATTTAGGGGAAAAAACCCAGAGCTTTCTATAATGCACTGAATCAATTTTCACAGGCCTTAGCAGAGCATTATCTTTTCCAAGGTTTCTTGCACCTTGGCATTTTTTCCTATTAGGAAAAAAAAAATCACTAAAGTAACTAAATTCCAAACACTAAGAGCTAAGAGGCTTTTTATTGTTCTGAGTTCCAACTGTGTTGTATTCTATTTTTATGGGACAGCAAGGAGAATGAGTAGATGTTAATTGCATCCTTCATCCTTCCAGCACCATGCCTATTGTTTTTGAAACTTGTGGGCAAGTTAATCACAGAGAAGTGGACAAATCCTATGGAAAAAAAATTAAACAGTCAAAGGGAAAAAAACCCACATAAATTTAAAAAAGGAGAGGAAGAATACAGACAATTAACTGCAGGAAAATATCAGTTACTGCTCTTTTCTTGAGACTTTCATCTGAAATCTCATAGACTGAGAACTAGCCTCTCCACTTTCATTCCCGTATTACATTTTCTGCATTGAGTTATGACTTGCATATATTTGTAGCACAGCTCGTGTCCTGCAGCAGGATCCCACATGCCTGAGTCAGTGGTTCTACCTGTGTCTGTCAACCACGTCAGCATCCAGTGCAAAGTCCAGTGAAAGAGGCCAGTGCAACTTTGCAGCCACAGATACTCCTCCAAACACTGTCCTGCTAAAAGGCACGCTCCTGATGATGCTAGCCCTTCTTCCTCACATGACAAGGCAGACTCACCGTTACTTCTGATTCACATGATCAAATGCCTGCATCCAACATGTGGTGAATGCTGATATCCACTCTATTGTGAGAGCCAGTGTTAAAGTTCAAAACATTGCAGAAAGCTGAGAATTTATTTAACAATTTTGTAAGGTCACAAAATCCCCAAGTAGGGATTATGCCTCTCTGCACGTTTGGGGCAGGAGTTTCACATGCAGTATTGGCTCAATGTCATTACCACACGGGTTCAGATTCTTACTCCTTTCATTTGCAGCGGAACATAGACTTATAGAGTCATAGAATGGTTTGGGTCAGAAGGTACATTAAAGATCATCTAGTTCCGTCTCCTCTGCCATGGGCAGGGATACCATGTCTGATATTGAACAATTTGAAAAGCTCATTTGAAAAAATGTCCTCATATTCATTCTAATATATGAAATGAAATGCAGGCAGCACTGCATGTGTCTAAAGATAACTGTGCTGGCTGTAATGCAGAGTATTTCAATTCCTGATAATTAGACTCCGAGCGAGAGGAACATCTAGGCAGCTAATAGGTTGGGGTTTTTTTTGACTGTGTTGCTTATCTTTGCCACATTCCTAGCTGGACAGATGGCAACCATGTTGTCAATCTCAGCAGATTCAACAAGAACTTCAGTATTCAGGGAAACCGAACTACCCTTATTTGCATTAGAATTGATTCCTCCAGCTCAAGAGTTTAGGAACGCTGGTAGAGTGTGACGGTGCATTCAGTGTACAAACAGCAAGCTGTTATCAGATTAGTGCCTCTAAAAAACATAAAATTCACCAGGGAGAAAAATAAAACATTGATGTTTTTAAGTTTCCATAGACACTCAGCTCATAATTCTCAGAGATTTGGGAGATTTTTAAAATTACAAAATACAGTAATTTCTATATTCTGCAAAGGGCCATGGGAGACGTGTTAAAGAATGCTTGAAACTTCTTTAAATTACATGAACAAATTCCGATGTTTTCCTTCTGTAGTCAAGTCAAACCTGGTAGAGATATGAATTTCCATTTGTTCTGTCATGTGAAGACTGACTGCATTATCTTTCTTTATTCAGTCCTCCTACTGACTCATTCCCACATTGCAGAATCAGTGGGTTTCGTACGTATTCAGGTATCTTCTTCTCTAAAGTGTCAATACACATTATATTTAGCTGGTAAAGCCAGTAATTAAGTCTAGTTTGAACTGCAACTTAACTACATTTGACACTGAGCTAAGCTTTAAATAAAGAGGAACCACATTTTCTGTTTCATTAGAAATTCTCCTACTTCAGCTTTTCAGGTCCATAAAGGAAAACAAAGCATTCTGATTTTTTTAATGGAATGAATCCTTATCCTACCAAAATCAGATGGGTTTAATCTAAGCATTTTCTATTAATAAAGCCAAAAGGATTATGACTTAAATTACAAATTTAATTCAAAAAAAGCTGTTTCAAAACAAAGAATCCATAGTATTTTGTTTGTTCCTTTTTAAATGTTAATCTAGGACATATTCCTAGCGGAAGCAGATAAATGTTGAACCGAAATTTCAAGAAGGATCAGATTGTTTTTATAAACAGTATTTCACAAGCATTTATCTTTTGACAGATTTTCATAATGAGGAACATATAATTTCTTCTTGAAAAAACATTTTGACAAAAAGCTTTCATCAGCTCTGTTGGGAACCCTAATGATTAAGGTGTTGCTTAACACAGAGCTAAGCTAGACCAGCACTCATAGGCTCATACTCTTGTCAAGAGGACAGAAAACATCCTTACTGAGACAAGGACAATTTATTTAGCTTTCTCATTTACTTTCCTCTAGAATTCAGGCTATGCAAGTAACTTTAGCAAAAAGAAACTTCAGAAATATTTTGTGGTATTACACTGTAGAAGAGATGACAGCCAGGCTGTGTCACAAACTCCTAACCACGTTGCCTTTGTGGCTGCTCACATCAGGCTATCAGCTGACAGATGTTTTATTTCTCCTGTTGTCTCCAGGAAACAGAAATTAGAACAAGATTTTTTTTTTCATAATTAATAATCTTTACAAAAAATGAAGGGTCCTGAATTGCATTCAAATATAGACAATTTTCAAGATACTACTTGATAGTTTTTCTTTTATGATGTTTTAAAATTTTATACTGTAAATAGCAAGACTTCTCTTTATCATAATTAACTAAATTAGAGTGGGTAATTTTGGAACAAGTTATAAATTTTGTAAAGGTTGTGTGGACTTTTGATGCTTATTTCAAGTACTGAATTGGGAGAAGGGTTGTGTTTTGCCATTGGACTTATACTTTCTAGGAGACCATTGCAAGAAACCTCACCATAGTCTTAATATTATAGTACTTTTATTTACTTAGTAGTATTGTGGACTCTGTAAAGGAATTGAGTAAATATGTGTCTTCAAAATGCTGGGCCATGGCTTCACCAAGACAATGCAGTATTGAACTGTGTTTTCAGCTACCTCTTCAAAATTTGACATTTCCTTCAATGGATTTTAGCTTAGGTAAGGGGGTGAGGGCAGGGCACAGGAGAGGGTGTCATGAAGCTTTGACTGAATCATAATGATGCCAGCAGAGATAAACTTATTTCTATCTGCCCAAACATTTTCTCTCCTTATAGAGATAGTTCAAATCTAGCTTGAATCAAACCATTACAGCACACTCTGACTGTGACTAGTGTCTTGAAATTATTTTGATATTAAGACAGAATAAGCCACCTATTAGAATCTACTCTTCCTTAAAAAAGTAGGGAGTAATTTCATGTTGGACCACTTGGCAAGTGAGGATCCGTGCTTCAGTGATTGGCTCCACCCTCTACAGTCTCCCATCACAGATTCATTAAAAAATTATAATAATTGTGTAACTGTGTTCAGAGTATGAGCCCATGGTACTTTAAACTCTGCACAGCATGTTTTCAAGTCTTCTCTTTCATCCACTCCTCCTCCTCCTTTTGATATATTATTTACTGAGAAAATTCTCGTGTTAGTAATGTTTGAATTCAGAGTGCGCTTTCTGCCCTGTTCTTCCTGCTGCAGCATCATAATAAAAGATAGACTCAAGCTTTTAAGGAAGTTGAACTGAGTAGAGTTAACAGACATAAGCACTGCATAAGCAACAAATAGTTTCCCAAAAATAACAGGACTGTGCTACTGCTTCATATATTGTCTCTCATCTCTGAATGGTCACGTTATGGAAAAGCTGGCAGTTTGTGTGTCACAGCCAAGATCTGCAACTTCTCTAAATATTAATAGCATTAGTCTCCTTTTTTGTTGTTGCGTTATTCAGTCATTTACCAGTCTTGTGAATGTTTTCTCCATTTGTAGAGGGTTTAAGAGATGTCGCCCAAGTATTTGCAATACAATGAAGGGCCAATAGCAGGAGTTCTGCAAAGGTGTCATAGTGTGAACAAGAGTTAGGAGTTGGTAAAAAAGGAACAAAGCCAAGAGGCTTATTGGTGTCTCACTTTTGCTTAGCTCTACCGGAGTATTCTATCAAGTCACACAGGCTGTGTTCACAAAAGATAAATGTTACCAAAAGAATGACAAAGCTCAGCGCTTCTGCAAATCATGTTGGATATGTGCCGTACAAATGAAATCAATTCCTTATAATGACATTAAGACACCCATATTACAAAACAGTCATATTTATGCATTTTTTAATTTTAAAATATAAGTTACTCTAGCATTTTAAAATGCACTGAATATTAATAAAGCCTTTTGAAATAGTTGTTAAATAACAGAAATAGAAGAAACAATCATCTAGTGCATTTAAAGCATCGATGGTTGTAGAATGTAATAATTCATTAGTTTAAAAAAAATACATTGACAAATGTTGTTAATACCTTTGTCTCAATGGCTGCCACAGTAGTATTTTTAATGTGCTCTATTTATTCTTTTAGCTTTTAACAGTGGCATTATTCTCTATAACTTACACTAGTAATTTACAACACAGATTAACCCACAGCAATACATATTATGGATTTACTTTGGGACTATTCCCCATGTGATTACTTCAATGCGTTTTTGCCAGTGCCTGATTGAATTCTTTTTTCTCAGTTCTTCTCTGCCACCCCTTCTGATTTCTGTACCCTTTCGACATTTTTTTTGCACTTAAAAACATTCATAGAGAGACCGATTACAAAAACTTCATCACCTGCAGTTTACTAGAAATCCTGACCTGGAATACTGAATATCTGTTAGCTGAGTATTTGTTCTGCCTAGAGGGTATGTTAGGAGCTCTGCAGGAGTAAAATGTTTTCATCTGATCCATATACTGCATACTCATTTGGAAGTTATTTATAGATACGCTGTGCTGTTTCCATATTCTACCCCTTTATCTCTCTCTGTCTCTCTCTCAATATTAGAATTGCTTTCTGCCTCTTTCTGAATGTGAGCATTTCTGTCACTGCAATCCTGCTATGCTCATCCATTATTATTCTACCTCCTTTACTTAACAAAAGGCATTAATTGAACTTTATACATTTGGGCATAAGAGGAAAACATGTAAGAAACTGGTTCAGTGGCTGTCATGCTGGAAACAGGACAGATAGTGTGTTACAGTTCCACCCAGGCCAGAAAAAAGTTGAATTCATTGTGCGCTTCCCATGCGTTTGGTGAAAATATGGGATAGCTTCTTGGTCAGTAAACAGCAGTAAACAGCATCGCATCCTCCCTTCTTCCTTTTCTTTGTCAAGACAAGACACTACATTTCAGCTGTAGCTGTACAGTTACCTTTATCTGATTTGAGTGCAGCCCCCTGAGATTTGGAGGCGCAAACCTGGGAAGAGAAGGTGCAATCACCCTTTGGAGCAGCTGCCTACATGTGTCTTGCATTAAAGCAGCCATGGAGTTGTAGTGTCAATCAGGCAGTAGCCCTGCTCAACTGGGAAGCCAGCAGGAGGAAAAAAACCTTGTTGATTGTTCAAACTAGAGGACCAGGGCTCCTCTTTCCACAAGCTGAGGTGTCTCCATGTTAACTCACAATAGAGTCAAGAAACAGCTGACTTGCATGAAAGAGTTATTTGGATTATACTCATCAAAAGACAATTTCCAAAACAATACTGCAAAGATCCCAATTTTTTTTTCATTTAAGCAAAAGTAATCAGCACCCTTTACTCAGGTCAACAGAGAAAACCAGCATAAGCCAAAATAAAATCTGTCCCAGAGGATTTAATATGTAAGAGAAAGGGAAGAGACATAGTACTAAGTTCATCTTGGCTTTCAGTAACACAAATTGTTTCAGCAAATTATATGGGAGAAGGAATTTGGCTCCAAGTTCTTGAAACAGTGGGAGGGGAAATGAGCTGCTGGAGGTTGAAACAAATTGGTTTCTGGAGCTTTTGAGATGTCGTGCCAGCTCTGGGAGCAGTATGCTCTGCATTGCTTTTGATATTAGCTAGACTCTTTTCAAAGTGGATAAAATACCCAATGACTCTATCTACTAATTTCCTTCCTAACAATAAATAATCCTTTTGAGAGCCCAAATTTTCCATAGGGCTTGAAATTGGTGACACTACACGGTGCATTAGTTTAATCAAATAATCATAAATAAAACATTTTATGTTTTGCAGCTGTATGCTTTCAAAAAATCTGTGCACAACTTTTCCAATACTCTGTTTTCAGAAATAAAAAGAAACCTACTTGAACTTGGCCAGTTCAAAATGTGAATTCTTGGCAGTGGAAACTTTGAAGGATGCAGCATATTTGGCATTATTTGTATCTGTTGGCTTATGAAACATTTATCTCATTATAATATAAGCATTTCAAACAAAGATAGTATGTTTTCTTAGCTTTCTTGGAATGTTGACATTGTATCATCCATACTACAATGATCTTTGTCTAAGGATTGCAAAGTCTATTATGTACTTCCTTTGGAAAAAGAACAAAGATAACACTAAATCTGGTGGTAAAACGGTGTGACTTTGGAGCAGTGTCACCAGACTAATTCTGTTCTTTGGAACCAAAAAGCAATTGGTAGTCAGAACAAAAGATTAATATCCGGGTAACTAGATGGGTAAAAGGACCAGGAGAAATATGGAATGTTACCCTTGGGGGAAAGGTTTCAGAATGGGGTCCTCTGGAATATTTCTGGATATTAATCTGATCAGCAGGAACAGAAACATGCAGATTCTTAACCTTGGAAAATATCTGAGCATTTTAGTTATATTATTTATGTTTTATAGTATCATTTTCTAGTTACATATGTAAGTCAAGCCCAGACAATTAGTCTTAATAACTCTGATTAATAATATTTTTATTTGATTATTAATATTTATTAAATTATTGCATGCATTGAAATGCTTCATTACATTAATGTTCACAGAAGCACAAGTACCAGATTCTGCTGTCATGCTGAAATCGTGCAGTACACTTGATGGATTTATTCCAATTGCAACAGGGTCACTAAAAGTAAAGCTACATCATGCTTTCTAACCATATTCAGTTAAAAATTAATTCAAATATTATATAGACAGCGTGGATTCTTTTTCACTATAACAAAGATTAAGATTCTGTACAAGTACTTAGGTTCCAGGGGAGAAAGACATTCAAAATCATGTAAATTTTTCATTAAGGACAAAATTAAATAAACATTCCCTACCATAAATAACACTTTTCCCACTATTTATACATTATTAATCAATTTCTTACCCACTAGAACTTCTACAATTAAAGAAATTTCAGGATTTGCTCACACATGTTTTGAAATTAATTAGTCATTCTATTCTTAGCACCTATTGTCAAAGTTATTTACAGAAACTGCATTAACAAGGCCTATGTATTAAAATTCATGGGAGTGACTAAAGGATTTCCTGAACTAGTGTCTTACAAATAATATTAGCATGTTATTTATTGATAAGAATTATTTCTACTTTAATACTGGAATATATGCAGTTTGTATCAGAGGGCTGACTTGGTTCCAAATTACTGACTATTCTGAAACATAGAAAAATTAACTGTTGTAGCCCTTTTCATGACGTTGTGCTCTTCAGCTTGAATTTCTAACACACTCTACAAATCCTACAAGGATTTATTAATGGATTTCCTGGCCCAGTGGAAGTTACTGGGTGTTGTCATTTTGGGGGAAGTAGAGGGGGAAAAAGACTTGATAGCACGGAAATTGTAGGAAGATTTATAGTAGAAAATTTAAGACCTTGTCACTTAACCCATTGCAAAGAGGAAGAGAAAATTGCAGACAATGACAAACAGTAGAAACCACACTGATGTTCTCTGTTGCTGAATAGGGATGAGCTTTTTACACAAGGAAACGTAGACCTGCCAGCTAGACACAGATGGCCGGCTAGCTCTTATTTTGCATGGTATCTAGCTAAATAATATATATACAAAGGAAGGAATACAGAACAGTGAGAAGAACAGGCTTTAAAGAAAAGAAATAATTCACATATGAATTAGTGAATGCAGTTGTCCAGGGCTTAGGGGAATTTTGTAGCCTTGAGACTGTTTATGATTCTTCATACTCAAACCTCAAACCAGGTTATGAAATGTGAAGAATGTATGACATCATATAAGACTAAGACCTATGTTTATCCATACAGACTTGAATACTTCCCCTTGAAACAGAAATGGAATAAAACAATTTGAAAAAAAAAAGAAGCTATTACAGCATTTAGTGTCATTTCAAACCACTGCAAGATACAGGCATTTGAAAAAATTCTCACCTCTGCTCTTAGTGTGATTTGCTTAGATTGAAATGTCACGTTGAAACTTCACAAAATAAAAAAAAAGCAAAACAAATGCTATATAAGCAGGAAGAGGCAGGGCCTGTTTCACACCTCCAGTCAGCAGCCTCAGTCTCAACCTAAAGCTGACACTTCCACAGGAATCTCCTACATTTTTTTTCCTCTATGTGCTTTTGCACAAGTTTTCATCCTCAGAAATGCAAATTTCTATTCAGAATATATTTAAGCACCTTTAAAGACAGTACTTTTGGTTTTGATGAATGTAGTGTTTCCATTATTGAAATGATTTGATATGATTTGGTTTTCAAATTACCAGTATGTAGCATTATATATTTCTTAACAACCTGACTGGAAGATTACAGAAATGTAGAGGGCTTTTCCTAGTGTGACAGAAAATGGGTACAGTTCTTCAGTTAATGTTTACAAGACAACACATTTATGCATATATTTATATATTTGAAGTTATTATTGTATTTTATTTTGACAGTGCATCCAATAAATTTTTCCTCTTTCTCTTTTTTCAATATTTTGATAACATGTCTAGGATTTTTCTCACTGCTTTCCTAGAAGTATTGCATTCTGGTCATTTTAATAATGACTTAAGAGGAGCTTTTGGTTAAATCCATAGGGTAAGAATATTTCGAGAGTAGACAATATTCTCCTTTCCTGTGCAAAGAGCTTTGGGATTCCTTGCCTTACCATTCATCTTCCAAACATAAAATATTATTTTTCATGGGCTAAGACATGTTGTTTCCTCAGCTTTGTCAATAACATCCCGTGAAAAAAACAATTTTACCTCTAACTGTTGCTTTCCACTCATCAAAGAAAAAAGTACTCTCTACTTTTATACAATGGCACAATGATTACAGTAATTTCCCGTAGCTTCCATAGTAACAAATTGTCTATAAATGGCACAAAATGACATTTCTGTAATGTCCAGAAAATGGAGGAGTAGTAGAGTCTATCCTTAAGTTTACTTCTTCCAGTGTTTCTGCATTTGCTCTGTAACGGTGATTTACTGATCTATGTTTTGCTGCCGATGTTAATGTTTTGAGAGGTCTAGCAACAGGGGCAAAAAGAGAAAACTCTGAAAGACAGAGAATCTAGAATCAAAACTCAATAAATCTATTTCTCTGACATCCAGCCTACCCAGAAAAGTTAATTGTGACAGTACCTTGTTTCTTTAAGTCCTCCTGTGTTCTGTGTTTGTGCGCTTGCATTTAAATTTGAGAACCTTCGGATGAACATACTGCAATAATTTGCTGCATGTTAAAAAAAAAGTTCCATCGATAAATGTTTCCCAAGTAGTACTACCTTTCCTAGCCTCTCTATGTGTGAAATTGGCACAAAGTTTTCCTGAAAGAAAGTAGCCATAACATGAAAAATTAACATTTGTTTTAAAAAATAATATTGGAACATCTGTTCACTTAAAATGTTCCCCTGTGAGTTGATCATTCTCCTTTTCTTTTTTTCTTCTTTTCTCTAAAATCTCCTTATTGGAACTGAAAGCAGTGCATTTATCATCTTAAAAGATCAGAGGCATAAATGAGTTTTCAAAAAGATATTTTTTCTTACACTTCATACCCGTAAGCTTTCCTGTATTAGTCTGAACAGACAGGCATAATCTGGGATTGCTGTTGTCCACAAAACATCCTTGTGTCTTTCTATTTTAGCTTTGCCTGGAGTGGCATTGGCCACAGATTTGATCAGACTTAACATACAGTTTGCTTCACATTAACACTCTGCCTTTATTGTCACCAAAATATTGCAACAATAGTTTTAATCTCCTTTCTCTTGAAGGTCATTTTAAAATAGAAAATATAAATAATTCAATGTACAATGAAGTTAATAATTTCCTTGGAAGATCTTAACATTGTCATTTTTTTCTGAAAGTTGTACCTCAGTTATTCATAGACATCTAAGAAAACAAATGTTTTAGCACTAAATACGGGCATAGACACACTTGGCATATGAAAAGGATATTTTTTTCCAAAGAGTGGCTATTATACTCTATTTTTATCTTTATTTTAATGTCAAGCTATCATACAAATCTACCCTTGCACCACCCTCCAGACGATATTTGCTGCATCAGGTCTTTGCTATTCAGGATGTCTTTGGCAAAGCAAATAAAATCTGAAAACCATTCACAGTTTTTCTCTATACTTGGATTCCTTCAGTAATATCTGATCAAATACAGAACAGAGTTTGCAGGTGTGTCATTGCCTTCTCCTAATGGCAAATGAAGAGATGATGGGTTTGCCTTAAATGTGTTTGCCTTAGCGATTGCAGATGATTTCTAGTGTCCCATTTCCCTCTTGAAAATATATTGCCACAAGCTCCACATTTTTTATCATCATTTACATTAGAAAAGCTATAGTGGTTGAAGATCTTGTTGCCTATCTGATTTCTACTATACAGGGCCTCTGTTCCTCATTTTAGCAAGCTTGGAGACCCCTGAAGAGCAACTTAGGCACACAAAAAAGTACCCCATGCCAGTTCTGCTTCCGTGTAAAGATATAGAAATCTGGAAAGCCAAAATCTGCTGGGTATCCCTTACTACCTACATCCTAATGAACTGGGGAGCAGGTTCTGAAATCCATAATATCTCAAAGAACAGCAATTACCATTGCAGTAAGTATCTTTTATCTCCTCTTTTCCCACATGCTACTGAATCCTCCTGCAAGTAAATGATTAGCAGAGCTTATGTCCTCTTCAGAAAGTGCATTCTGGTTCTATCTGTCAAACCGTGATTATAGGATTGCTCTCCAAAATGTGTCATAAGAACCAATTTTGGAGCCCAAGGCATTTTTGTGTACAAAACCCGTTCTCATTCTGGATTCTTCATATTTTCTGATCAAATCTGCTTTTACTGGGTCTTGAAGTGTCATGCAGGAAAAGAGTACACAAAGTCACCCCAAAGCTTATGAGGTCCCTTCTAACAGAGCACACTCCCGGTATCATACCCGCTAGGAAGCTGATATTTAAATGACTGCAGTATCACCATAGAGTCCTGGGGGAGTAAAGTTCTTATTTTTAGTTGCTAATAATTCAATATTCATGGTATTTTTTACTTCACTTACTACGTCAGGTGCTTAAAGTGACACAACAGGCCTCCAGTGCTAATATAGGATACTAGGCTGCTCCTTCCTTCAGAGGTTCTGGTGTTCATGTGGCTTGCCTCCTGAAGCAAGGCAGGATCCAAATGTTTCTTCTCTGAAGACTTGCTATGGAGTCCTTTCTTTCATTATGTGGAACAATGTATGAAGATGTGTCTATATTCTGTGTATTTCTTTTTCTTCTTGGTATTGATCTTCAGGGTCAGACTTGTCAGTACTGGGGTCAGTGTTGCTGCCTTTTTCCATCAGCTTTTCACTCTTAGGTCCTGGCTGTGTATGTTTGCCTGAGAAAACTTTGTTATCACATAGAACACCACCACAGTACAATTTGAGACAACTGTCTCTGGACATAGGATTGAGAAAAAAAAAACAGGAAATTGAGCATCTATATGAAATATCTATTCCCCAACCTGAATAAGTAACAAAAAATAACTGTTTGCTAACAGGACAGGCATAGATCAAATCCAAACTCTTCAGCATTACTTGCAGCAGTCAGAGCAAACTCATGGCTTTATTTTATTTTACTTCTGTTAGTGCAGGTCATTTTATAAGTAGTAGTATTATTGGGTAAGTTTTAGTTGTCAGCAAGATTAGACAAGCATCCAGTGGAGTTGTGGGTTACATATTACTGGGTTCTGTCAAATTATGTTTGATGGTAGATGATTTACTCCAAATATCGTGGCCTTATATTAATGAAAACTACTAACACCTTCACCTCCAGACTGATAACCTTAGAGCTTATTTTACTCAGTATTAGATGTGCCTTGAATGTCAAAAAAAATGTGTATGTACAAATATCCCAGCTCTTCTATTTATCACATTTGTAACTGCTAAACCTTGTTCTGATTCTAGTCAACCAACCATGATAATATCTCATTTTACTCTCCACTAGCACCTCAGATAAATAGGCATGTAGGAAAAACATGCTTATGGAGATCATAGATCCTTGGTATATCATATGACTAGTTTATATCCTATTTCTGTATCCTAGAAAGGATTCCTTCAGCCAGAAAAAATGTACATCCATACACCTGTCATGTTTGATTCTCAGTTTTGAGCTGCATCAAACTGATAACTCAGTTTTGTGCAACTGATGTTTTCATATTTCTTACTGGCATGCTTCACATATAAACTTTGAATCTGATATACAGCAGCTGTAAACTCTTTCATCTTTTATTTTGTTGTTTTAGCACTCTAGTAATTTTCAGATTTAGAAATCACCTCTGCCAAAGTTCTGCCATATTCCTCTATCTAGCACAGGTCAAAGCTACAGTTTGTCACTTCTGAAGATTTCTTCCCCACATCCAAAGCTAGCTTATTAAGTGGGCAAGAAAATAGTAAGGATTAAAGTGAATAATTATACAGAAGACTGTAAATCTTAAACAGCCCATCTTCCTTTAGTTCCCATCCTCTGTTGCCTTGTCATGGTGCTGACATTACTGATACACTGCACAACACTGTCCTCTTCCCGGTTCTTCAGATGAGCCACAGCATTGCAGTGGGAACATGAACGTCCCTTATCAGGAGCAGCAAATGGCAACAGACGGAGGAGCTTAAGCCTCTTCCCAACAAAATATTTGTACCTATGGACGTTCCCCTGCCAATGTGAGGGCGTAGGAAACCTAGGCCTGCATGCCTAGTAGCTTACAGATGTACCTAATACCTTCAAATATATCTAAACAAATGGCTTTGTTTATCCTCCTGATGTAGGCCAGGAATTGTTGGGACAGCGGGCTCCCACCTTGCTTCCTTCTAAAGCCAACTTTGCCCATTCAAGCAGGCAATAAGTAACAAACTGATTTACTGTGTAGGAGCATGTAAACTTAAATAGATGTCATTAGCAGTGACTACCAGGCTTTTTTTGTTTGACAGCTTTCTTCATCAAGGTTCCAGGAATTTTGAAGGAGGCTAGGCCCCATTATATTAAATACTGTGATAATGTACTTAAATATGCATTAATAATCTGAAGCTAATGGTATGCTGGGCCAGCAACTTAATTCTACAAGATAAAGACTTCACTATTCCAGAACACTGAAGTCATTCACTGGATATGGAACTAATCTAATTCTCTTAGATCAGAATTTACATGACATTAAATATATTCTGACAGCACAGTGACAAAGAAGATGAAAAGAGTGTACAGAACTGTACAGGTTGCATCCAATTCCATATTACTTTGGGAAGGTTTTTTTCTTTCTCGGCTGGAGTGTTGAGTTTAAAGAACCTCCCACAAAATGCAAGTAGAAGGAAAGGGGTTCAAACATAATAGCTGGTCTTTGTTAGTATTAAGAAGCCCCTGATGTCATCAGTTATAACAAGTAGGCTGGATCTGTTATGCATCAACAGTTAAGAATTTGGGCAGCTTATATCAAAGAAACAGCCACTAAATTAGTAGTTGGAATAATATTTATTAACAGACACCAGTTTTGCATTTTTTGGTACAGTAGATCTCCACACAGAATAATCTTGGCTCCTTAATGTGAATAGAATATCATGCTATCATCCCAAAAATGTACAGCAAGTTTAGCCAAGTGCCCTTACAAACAGCAGAGAATTCGGACACGAGTGTAAACAGCATTGTTGGCAATGCTGGGTTTCCCTGGGTTTCTTTTATCTTTGACTGGTTTTTGACCATGGTCTGTATTGGACAGGCCAAGCAAGGACAGATAGCTGTGATTTGTGCTTCCTCACTGCTACCCACAGCTTCCCGGACTGGAAAACTGCTGACTGGATGGTATCCAGTGGCTGCCCAGGGCTGCGTTAAAATGGCCAGAAGCTGGACAAGGTGATCTTTAATGTGTGCTCGTGCTGCCTGGGCAGCTATCAGACTTGCTCATTACCTGTCCACTGCAGAAGCAGGATCCCTGACAGAGAGGCTCTGTGTTCCACTCTCACAGATATGAATGTGCTGGCAGGGCTTAGGCCAAGCACTCTACCATCAGTAAAGGGCACGGTGAAGAAACCTGAATAGAAGTGAATATATGAACACAAGAAAAAAGTTGGCAGGAGTCACTGTTTAGGCCTGACAGGTTTGTTTCTTTGCCCCAGCTTCCTATGTACAATACTTTCTTTCAATGCCTATCATACTTTTGAATGCTTGTACTGTGTATATTGTCAGGGTTACAAAGGTTCCTTTTATGTACTGCTGTCCCTGTTGTTCCTGTTCCAGCCTACTACATGGAACACCGAGTTGTCTTCCTAAAGTCTTTGGGCTAGAGAAGGCCGCAGATGCCTCAAATGCAGTGTCCTCAGCCCTCCTAGTAAGTACACTCTTGTGCTTCTCTGTAGCATCCCAGGTGAGAGCAGACCAGGGAATTTAGGCCAAGTGAAAAGGCACAGCAAGCTGAAACTGAGACTTCTTGTGAGGCTGAACCACTGTCACCTCGTCAAATTGTACTGAAGCTTCTATTATACCTTTAAACTTGTACTAGCATGCACTGGTGTATGCTGCATCTGGGCAATCGATTAAATGGATTCCAAAGAGAAAATCTGGAGATTCAAGCACTTTAGGCTTGAAGCAATCTTAGCAATCTTATGTGTCCATCAGGAGTTGTAATGCCTTTTCTTGGGTAGAAGATCTGAAAATAACTTTTCACAAAATGAAGCATACAAAGGGGAGCTCGGGATTTTTTTTTTTTTTCCCTTGCATGTAATCATTTTTTTTTTTACAAAAGCAGTTTTAATAATAAAGGATCTCCGGAGACATTTGTTGTCTCTAAATCTTGGTCTTTAAGAAACTGTTAAGCTGATCTTTTAAAACGTTAATGATTACTTGTGATCCCTGATCACTATTTTTTAATAAAACAGCTCAACCATCTTTTCTTCTCTCCCCTGCTCTAGAACTGCTTTTTTTAGTTCACCTTGGCTTCTAGTAATTTGTTCTTTATATAAATAATATACATTGTCCAGGTTCATGGAGTTTTGTCTGGCAGTTCGACTGTCTCAGGAAGTGACATTACATATTAAATATGGAATAAATTCAGGTCATTCCACAATCTCAACACGGCAGAATATGTAAAAGTTCAGCCAAGCTTATCTCTCCAAGTAAAGTTGTACTTCACAGCCCAGTTGCAGTGCTTGATTCTCAACACATGGGTCACTTCCTGCACACAGGCCCTCACAGTAAGGACTAAGCTCTGGCTGGAAAACATGGGCTAATACAAAACCTGTATGTGTTTGAGCATGAAATCAATGTGAGTTCAGACTCAAATAAAATCTTTACACAACCCTCTTACAAATCTGGATAGATTTAAATCAAATTTTGTTAGATTGATTTTTAACTGTAATTCCTGATTCCTGTTTCTGACTTTTCCCCTTGCAAAATGGTATACATGCACAAATCTGGCAGATTTTTTCTGTTCTGTCCATTCAGAAATTAGGTTTAATTTTAAGATTTGCAGATTTTACTTTCAAGATTTATACACTGATCATTACTAGCAGTGATGCAGTTCCCTATTTACACAAAAAAATTTCTCCTTACTGCATAAAGTTTGCTTTTATAAAATTTTATTTTAGCTTTCCTAGTTCATTATGAGTAAATTTATCTTTTAAGGTATAATTTGAGCTGTTACTGTTATATCCATACCTTGCAACAGTAGTGTTTCAAAGATTATATGATATAAACCAATATAAGTAAACTCTGCAAGGTAGATTTCTCTACTGGAAGCACTCAGAAAGCTGAGTTCAACAGGTATGAAAAGATGAAAACCTCTATTTTTAAAAATTATCCTACTGCTTCAGAACATGTATTGCATTAAGTCACAGTTAAGACTTCCGTGGTATGTTCCATGAAAAACGATTTGTTTAAAAATAAACACAGCCCAAAACTTAAAAGCATCAGTAAAACTATGTAAAAAAAATATATGTATTATTCTGACAATGGTGTGGGGTATTTTCAGACTCCTTTACACATGAAGACCAGTAAGTGGAAAATTTAATCATATAATTATGTATATTTAATCACTTTATGCACCAGAATGACAGAACTTTACTGAACCATTATTACAGCTTTTAATTTTAAATTGCTTATTGAACGGACTAATTTTGACCTTTAGCCAAAGATAAAATTATCTATAAAAGCAAAGGGATAAGATCTTCACGTACAGCAGTTTGTGGTAGCTACTACAAGGTCAGCAGAGCTTTGAAAGTTTATTACTCCTGTCTGCTCAAATTAATTCAAGGCATCTGGTTGGATTCCAGATGCTCCAAGAGCCATAGTGTAAATGAAGTAATAATTTTACAGTTTATAATTGTTACCATTTTTCTAAACCTGAAGATACTCTTGACTTTTGTATTTTCTGTTACTCTTAAATTTTGCCTATGCAATAAACCAATTATAAGCAAAAATTTTAATTTCTTATATTTTGCATATATCACTTCACTAGAAAAAGCATACAGAAAACTGCAAAAACTTCTTACTTTTTCATTTTAAAAAGTCCTGCCAGAATGGCAGTTTTAGAAAAGCTCTCTCAGGACTCATTTTTGTGGGACTTTGATACCATTCAGTAAACGCAGTTAATAAAGTTAACAGTGCTTTGACTACATATATTATTAGCCGAAAGAAGTCAGTGATGTTGTTGATAGTGTCCATTAGATGTGCACCTTAATCCTTTGAGATTTACAGCTAAAACAGAAGGGGACCAGTTCTTCTTTAATCAGTAAATTTAAGAGCATGTAATGCACAAACAAGAGAAGTGTACTCTGTCTCTTCTCAGTGGGGGAGCATCCAATTTGATTTACACTTGCTACCCAGAGAATGACTTAACATGCTCTCTTCATGCTTTAATTCTGCAGTAATTTTTAGTCTTTGTGATGATACCAGGCATCTCTGATGTCCATATTTCTCAACTCATTCACACAATATGTCCAAAAAAGCCACAGCACAGCAGTTTTCACTACATGATCTAAACTCCATGCCTAATCTCTAGGATTAAAACCTCTTCCATTCCCTGTAATTTCCAAGCTCTGCTGTTTAGGCTGACTCTCAGTGATGGTTCCAGTCTGTGCAAATACAAATAATTTTCCTGAAGGACTGCCCAGCCTGTGATTCCATAGTCCTGCCTTTTATAGTTTACAAGAAACAATTTATTAGATAAATCCATAGGTGCCATTTTCTTTATAATTTTTCATATAGGGAAGAACAGCCTGTGTGCTTCTGTCCATTTATTCTTTAAGATTATGGTTCTTTAATCATATCTGTGCTTCTAATAAAGCATGCTTCAGACTAAAAAACATGTTCCACTTACGGAAAAACACAATTTTATTTGTACAGTTTCTACTTAATTTTTACTTTGTATGTAGAAAAACTTGACAAAATGGCTACCTATAAATGCTTAGTCAGGTGCCACCTGCTTATAATACAGTATACTGTTTAAAATATACCCATGATATCACTGTATTTAGTCCTGTGAAGACTTTCATCAATACTAACCCAAATTAATCAGTTTAAAAATAAATAGCTGTTTCACTAGAGACCCTAATGAATTTCACATCTAAGCACCATTACGTGTATTTGAAAGAAAGGTCAAAAATACATAGATGTTCTTAACTGTACTGAGCTCTCATCTATGTATAATGAGACTCAAAACATTATATTTGTTATGCTGTCATGACAATCTGTATATTCTTCCTCCCTAGATTTATTAGTTAGAAAATAATTTAAATTTCCATTGTTTAACACAGAACCTGTAGGGGTTAAAAACCTGCTGTCTTTTGCCTCTCAGTTACACTTGTCTGTAGTGTACAGGCAATGTGCACAGATACTCTGTTCAAATTAGAGAAAAACATGCCTAGATTTAGAAACCATCAATATGAAATTCCAAAATGAGGATACACCTCCATGCTCCTATTCATTCGACACCTTTGTCACCTAAATAATATTCAAAGGCAAATTCAGATTTACTTAGTTCTCAACATAATTTCTGTCATACTTGAGAGACAAGCTGTGCTTGTGATCTCTTTACCTTTCAAGTTTCCCTCTCCAGGAAAATTTCCACTCTTTGATCCAGCTGAAACTCAGAATTTGTGAGACACCCTAGCCCCACTGTGCTGTTGTGCCAACAGAGGCTTCTTATGGCAATCTCCTTCGAGTGCCTAACAGTTTTGCAAAAGTGCTTTTCACCCTCCTTCTATATGCCAAGATATGCTGTATTGTCCAGTTTACATATGTGCCTGACCTAGATCTTCCGTGTCACCTAGCTCTCACAAGGGACAGATCTCGTAGGTTGCTCTAGGATATTTGTTTTCCCTGTGTTTACATGGATCTCACAT
>JAVSBS010007005.1:0-49887 GCA_033124195.1 Coracias cyanogaster | reverse complement strand
ATCTCACATTAAAAAACAACCTTTTTATGCTTAGGATAGCTCTTTTCACACTATTTTTTGCCCTGCCAACTGAAATATCTGCAGCTGGCTAGTCAATCCTTAAGCAGATGTTCACTAAAATTAATGCGTATTTTCAGTTCTTGATGTTTTTCTTCTACCTGCCCAGTCATTATTTTCTTAATACCAAAGTCACAAAACTTCTCCTACCTCCAATCACTGATTTGTTTCCAGATTATTTTTCCTAATACCCTCTTTTTAAATTTAGCTCTGCATAGTCAGAGTAATGTCAAGAAGATAAATAAATGTAAATATACTTTAGTTACATCTTATATTAGATTGTATAGCTATGTCTTAGTAGAAAAAAAATGAAGATCTTTATTTTGAGGAAAGTAATATATTCACAGGCAATTGTGAACAAAGAGATTAAAAACTATTAAATATATTATTCACTTTTCTAAGTATTTGCTCAGCTCTATTAAATGTCTACATGAAATATTTCTAGTTTTGCACTTAGCAGTTTCACATAATGGATATTAGAAGGTGATGAACAGACAAGAGGAAAATATGGGAAGCAAAATATCCTTTGAAAAATAGAGAGACAATAAATACGGACCTTTTTTGGTATTATTAAAACAGACTATATTGCAGTGAGCACATACTCATTAGTTGCCTGATCCCTAGTGAACATCACAGTCCTGAAATAGATAACAAGTGTTTTCTATGGTACGTACAGGGACTGCAAGGTGCTTAGAAATGATGGCTACAGTAACCAGTCCGTAGGTAGCCACTTGCATTCACAGGATGGAAACTGAGGCCCAAGTCCATCCTGTGCTAGACATGTTGATAATTAATTCTTGGCTGAAGAAAGGTACTGCTCTCCTCCGAGGATGCAGACTGCTGAGCATTCCTCTGAGCTGAATCTAAGTAGACCTCAAAAAACACCTGAGAAGCTTCATACTGATTAATCCAATGATCAAAGCCATTAAGGAGATAGAAAAAACAGGTCCAAATTTAGGATTTAGCTCCCTGCCTAATCTCAAGGAGGCTTGAAAAGTGTATTTTCTATCTATCTGCCAGAATATCAGATTCCTAGCAGTGTACTGTAGCGTTAAGTATTCTGAAGTGGACCTGCGGAAACTGGTAGACTTAGCATTAATAGATAATATCAACTGAACCAAGAGTTAGAAATTGTTTGTTTCCATGCAAATTGCCCAAGCTTCAAGATAGTTAGCACTCTAATCTTTCTTCTGAAAAATACTCGAGCACTTAAGGATTTTATTAGTAGACAGCAGGGCAGAGAAACATTTTAGACATCAGCCTAGCAGGGACACTAGAGAATCCAACATCCCTCTGAGTGTAATGCAAGGCTGTGATATGTACCCACAACACGCAGACCACAAATAACTGTCATTAGCTTTTGAACAGCTGCCTCTACCATTGGAAAGCCACCTGGTATTGAACTGCCTTGGTGATGCATATCCAAGCAATGCATGACTGTAGATGACTTTGGTACTGAAGTGCTGGGGTCTGAGCTGCGGGTTCCGAGTTGGAGCTGACCTGTGAATGAGTCACAACCTAGCAGAATGTTTTGGTTTTCTGATTGGCTTCATGTTCCAGAGGCAGAACCTGGCCCACCTGTGTCTCTGTGGCTCCACCCTCACCCAGGTCGTTGTGGTTGGGGTGGTGGGTGAGGCCAGGATTATATTAACCAGGAGCTGAGCAGTTGGAGGTGGCTTCTGTTGGGGCTGATTGTATCTTGCTGAGCTCTCTTGCTGGTGCCCTTCCATGTGAGGGGCCACTGAGGGAGCCATCTCTGACTGTAGTGTCCAGCAGGTGATGCTGGCACCACAGTGGAGTAGCTGGGCCTACAGGAACTTATGGCAGAATTGTTTGAAAGAAGACTTCCAAGGGGATGTGGCTGAGTTCAGTGTTGGCCTGTGTGATCAGGTGACTGATGGCAGCATCAAATGATGATGGCTGAACCAGCATAACAGGTACTTAAACCAGACACACAATTTACATGCAATGATCCTGTCAGGAAATTGTAGCCTGAATTAGTACCATTTTTGGTGTCTCCTGTGAAGCATCTCTAAATGTGAAAATCCAATGAACTCTGATTATTTTAAAAGAAAACCAAAATTTGCATTTAGAATTGGGACTGATGCAATGGTTAAACTAACAGGTAAAACTTGAGGGGAAGAAATGAAGACTTTGGATAATGCCTCTTGAGAGACAAAAGTAAATAACGGCTAGTAAAAAGCAGCAGAGGAAGGCATATATCTATAAAAACAGAGCTTAAAGGGTAGATTTTTATTTATTTTTGTCTTGTTTTTCAGCTAGCACCATGGATTATTTCTGTATATTTCCATATATTGCAGTCTATTTTTTGGATGGAAGATGTTGAAAGTAGACTACATGAAAAATTAAGATGTATTAGGACACTCCGACACAGCCATCCTATAAAATGTGATTATCTGAAAATTCCCACTTAACTAAAGAAAACACTTATGGATTCTGAGCATGAGTCCTTATTTTACTGGTGTTCTGACTACTTTTAAGTCTTGTGTGTATTACAAACCATGTAATCACCAAGCTAACAGAAGGAATTACTGTAATCAGTTAAATATAACTGGTACGCTAGTGTTCTAAGTAGCAGTTAATTGTGGATTACTTTTAGAAAATATAATTTAAATGAGTAATCTTATTCTTTCATGTCAAAAAGGAAATCAGATTGATTCTGGTTTTGCCTTTTATATTTTTTTGGTAATTATTCCTGTGAAGAGAACCTCAGCCCCCTACAACTCAGTATCAAAATCCAGCATTTATTGCTTACATCTTTATGTACGTTATCTAATACTTGAGTATTAGCAAAATGTCAAAAAATAGATTTTATGTCGCAAGATGAATGAGACAGGCAATATTTCAGACTTTAGACTGGCAAGTAAGACGTTACTTGTAACTCTTACTCACTCTTCTACTTCAGGGTATTCTTCCCTCTATGGCCTTGTTGAACTGTTTTGTTCCAAAACCTTTCATCTTATTTCCTAAAAATACCCTTGTTACACATTTATTGAGTGAAATCATGACACATTGATGCCAGTAACAGGTTTGCCAGATGAGCCAAGTTTAAATCAAGACATCTGGGCAACTACCATTATTTTTTCTTCATTCGCAATCTTGAAATCCATGTATTAGTGTTCTCAAACCAATTTTCATTTGTCAAGCAACTATATTCATACCATACTAAGTAGCTTATCATCTAGCTTGCTCGCTGCAGAACAAGCAATTTTCCAGAGTTAGCAAGAACCTTGTACCTGGCTGGCATATATGGTGCTGTAATTGTGTCCAGCCAGCCAATGCTGTCTCAGTTTAGAAAAAGTAAAGTCTTCACAGCTACTATAGTCTATCAGTTTTTCCGATTAGGTCAAATTATTCTCTTTTGATTATGTAAGTTAATTAAATTTACATCCTGATACAAATGTGTATCATTATCTCATGTTCACTGCTACATGTTGCTCTTTTCATATGACATTTGACAAAACTGCTATGTGTACCGTAGAGTTCCTCTAACCAACCTACTAGTCAATTCTAACTTTCCATTGTCACCCTTAACAGCTTTATGTTCTAGTGTAATGAAAATGAAAGTAACTGCTGTTCATTATCAGAGTCCTGACGAGTCTCTACATAGATAAGAACCTTTCATTTTTGGGCTTTGTTTTAGAATAAATGAGTGATATAAAAGTAATTGTCAATAGTGAAAAGGTAGACCCACAGGAAGGCCTCTGGAGAGGGAGAATATGGGTCATTACAACATTAGACAAGAGGTAAGGGGGATATTTGGATTCCAAGAATCACTCTCATGAGAAAACAAGATAATTACAGGGCCAAATTTATCAAAAGGCCAAACTCAGCTAGATCTAGAAATTCTAAACAGTAGGTGCAAAGTTTACTAAGATATTTCTGGAGTTTGAGAAGTATTACAAGCTCTAAGAGTAGGTGTAGCCATGTTTTTTGTTTTCTAAAAATAACTTTTTCTGGCAGATCTAAACATGAGAAACTATACTTGCTCTACCTCATCTTCTGGTAACGCAGTAGTATTTGCCAAATGCTAGAAAAAAATGTGAAACCTGAATCAATACTTTTAGTTTTTACAGATTCTCTAGTACTTTTGTTGCTTACTGTGAGACACGGGAGGAGGATGAAAAATTAAATCTTACTTTTAATGAAGTGATATTTGATGCTAAATACTTTCATATTGTTACACTATCAGTCATAGTAATATTTTAGTATTTGATTAAACTCGCTAAATGATGAATGTCATCAAAATGCTATTCTCAACCTCTAAAATAATTTAAGAAATCAGACAAGCAATGGATCAGTTCACATTCTTTACAGGAAACATTGGAAAAATAACATGATTGTCTCCTACTTGAATAGTAAGTCAAGTGACTTCAACATGATTTAACCCCTATAGTTATTGTGAGTGCAGCACTGCTTCATTTTGGGGGCATTGCAGATTAATGGATAGTCTCTTTAAGCTAAAACAAGACAATGTTTCAAACAGTTCACATGACATAAAGCTGAAGTTCCCACCTTTGTCTTTACTGAGACCTCCTTTTGCAGCTTGAGAGGTTTTGTCTCTCCAGTGAAGCAAGTAATTCCACTGCCCTTTGAAATATGGAAAGTATAAATTCACCCTAATGCCTCGACACTTGTTTACCCCTCCATTGAGCATTATGACTCTTTAAATTAAAAACCTTTGAGACAATGATGGGGGTTTTGTGTTGTTTCCAGTTAGCCTCTAGTGTAGGTTAAAACACAGTTGAGTGCATATCCAGCAACTAGAGGGAGCTCAACTCTTTGGAAGACCTCTTCTTTCAGCCTGACTCACAGGTGTTGCAGAATTCAGTTTTGCTGATTGTTAGCTGGAGTCATAAAATCTACAGTAAACAGAATTGTTACTCTTAGTGCCAAACAGCACATAGAAGTGTAAAGTGATTTTTTTTTTTTTCACTCCCATGCTAATTCATCTGAAGAAATAACTCCAATAACCAGGAGCAGGCAGTGTTACACTCAGTAGGAACTCTCAGAGCTACATACTACCTTGGAAATTTATCCACAAAAGTGATTTACCCACTGTAGGGGTCCACTCTTTGTTATAAAGTAAAATAACACATAATAGACTTTCTTTTAAATTGTCATTATTGTGTTAGTTTGCAGCAATCATGGTCTCTTTCAGGCTTGTAAAATGTATCACCTTTGTAGTATTAGAAATTGCTACTATATGAACACACGAATCATAAAGAACATAAAAAGAATAATTACACTAAAATAATAATGTATTATAACAAATTATGTAATTAGCATGTGACTGCCAGCAATATGCTTTACACTTGCATTTGTATGTTTTCAGAATAAACTTTATGGAGTACAAACTTTTCTATGTTACCCTAACACTGCCAGCATAAACACATAGAAGTTGGTACCTATTGCTAGTTATCTAGACATAGTCTTAAAAAATAGGCCCTGAAACAGGGCAGTAGTCCCAGGCAACAACTCAGCACTTTAAAACAGCACCAGTCAATACAAGTAAGAATATATTTTTTAATGTATGCATATGTACATAAAAAATACATTATACATACATATGTATATTACATATACATATATATGCAAGTCTTATGAGGAGTGGCTGAGGGAACTGGCATTGTTTACCCTGGAGTAGAGGAGGCTGAGGGGACACCTTACCGCTCTCTACAACTACCTGAAAGGAGGTTGTACCCAGGTGGGGGACAGTCTCTTTTTCCAAGTAACAAGTGATAGGATGAGAGGAAACGGCTTCAAGTTGTACCAGGGGAGGTTGAGGTTGTACATTAGGAAAAATTTCTTCACCAAAGGGGTCATCAACCACTGGAACAAGTTGCCCAGGGAAGTGGTTGAGTCCCCATTCCTGGAGGTATTTAAAAGATGTGTAGATGTGGTGCTTACAGACATAGTTTAGTGGTGGACTTGGCAGTGCTGGGCTGATGATTGGACCTGAGCTCAAAGGTCTTCTCCAACCTAAATGATTCTATGATTCTATACACATACATGAAATAGTGTATTTAAAAGAAAAAAAAATATATATATATTTAAATACTCTCTTTAATAGTAAACTCCTCTCTCCTACTTACAGGGAATGTACACCACCATAGGAGGTGACCTATATCAACAGAGGAATAGAAGGTTAACCTGTGTAGCAGTATCTGTTTCATTGAGAATTGAGAATGTCAATCATTACCAACTTGCTACCTCCCAATTTCTTCTTGAGTCTTCCTATTGACCAGGCTTTACCTGAGAGCTCTCTATGCTTCCCCTCATTCTCCTTCCCTGTTTTTTCCCCCTTTGAACTTTCCTGTCTGCCGCTTCTCTTTGACTGCAGTTTTCCTTAAAGGATTTGGAACGGTAGCAGTGAACTTTTAACCACTGACATTCAAATAGGATCAGAATGATGTCAAAGGAGTTCACACCTTCCTACCAGTATGTGTTTATGGGAAATGACTTGACTTCTGGCTTCTCAAAATGTAAGTGCTTGTTACAGAAGGAGAAATCTGTCATAAAAAAGGAGATACGAAAGAAAGCAAGAGGCTTTACACTCCCTCCCTTACTTTTCATGCAGTTCACAGAAGGTGCCACATTTCATTTCACTCTAAAACCTGCTCAGGCTTTCATTTAAAAAGATCAGGAATATGAAATCTAGTGTGTCTTGTCCTCTCTGGGTCATCCAGGGGTGATCTGGGATTTTTGCAGATGTTATCTGTAGATTAACTAAGAAATACTGAGCACTACATAATAAACTAGTGTCAAAATAAGAAAAAAGGAAAAACAAAACAAAAGTTCCCCAGACTCCTCCCTTCCCCAATTGTTCTATCAAATCAAAAGTAATGGCTGCCTGCTTGGTAATGTGTCTTATGTCATTCATTATCAGTCGTATATAGACCTTTCCAAAAAAATTAAATGGGATATTAAGAAGCAAACCGTAAAAACTGTGTAAATATGTAATCTTTCTATTCATACAATTGCATTAAGAGATGTAAGAGAAAAAAATCACATTTCTCTGTGCAAATGATGAGGCTATCTAACACAGGAAAGTTTCTAGAGTCAAAGGATGTACATAATGTGGCTTCTTTCTGACATTTTAATAGGTGATATTTCAGTAATCAGCTGAGCTCCTCCTATACTACCCTAAACTCTTGGTGTGTTGATTTAAGATAGCAGTATTGTCACCACCATATTCAAGTACCATTGAGAACCACATTTTCTTCTGTAAGATTTTAAAAGAAATGACAAAAAGAAAAACAAAATCTTTCCTTCTTGTCAGGATGTGAGAATGGTCAAATTCCATTTCATTTGCCCTCTCAGAGGTTTCGATTGCCTTTTCCACAGCTTGACCTCACCTTGCTCTTTTCTGCACAAATTTATCTTCTCATGTAGACACTGTAAAACATAGCCATATTGGTAGCATTACCCCAAGGATCAATTTATATGTCTTTAACTTGCATGTAACAGAATATCTATGAATATTCAGTCAGACCACTTATTTCACTGAATAATTAATTATTTATCTACTCACAAACACCATGTTGCATTAATCATGGCCGGACCTATTTTTGCAGTGTATGAGTGATATATTTTTTTTCTCCACAAGTTTCTTAAATTAAAATATATTTAATTTATATCATTTAATTCAGATAGTTATAACTTATAAACACAGAACTTCAACTTCTACCCTACACTACTACTTCTGATCTTTTTAAAGTGCATCACTTATTCAGCCAAAACTATTTAAGAGGGATATTTTTATCCTGTTGTTGACCTCAACAGATTTAAAGCGTTTTCTGATAAGATCTTAAAGGATTAAAACAAAGGGAAAAAAAGACTAAAACAAAAAGAAGGAACCAAAAATACCAATGTTCTTGCATACCAACATGAAGTCCACAAACAGCACTATTAAGAGATGATAACTAGTAAAGAAGAATGAGCAGAAATGCGGTGAATAATGAACACAGGAGACAGGGAAATAAAAATACGAAGAACTTCCCAACAGAGCCCTCTAGGTAACTTTCTTGTAATCATATTTTAAAAGTTGCCAGCAATTTCTGCCATTGTGTAAGTAGCAGGCACTTGTGGTAATAACACAGTCCTAATTCAGCACAGAAAAAAAACATTGATTTTTTGAGTTAACAGCCCTGGCATAACACAGTTAACTGATTACCTATGCCATCCTTCCCCTAGTTGCTTAGTAGGAGAATGCCAGAGAAGTAACAATCTCATTGACACGAACAGTTTTTGAGTGTGCTCTGTGCATGAATCATAGCACAGGTCTGACCAATACCACCAGCTGGTGCAAATGTATGGCCAATGGCAGGTAGCACTATGTTGTTCAGATTGCTGTTGCTGCTTTCTTTTTCTCTCTACCCCCATTTTTCAGACATTTCATGGAACTATGTTAATCTCTTTACAAAACTAATTCTCAGTTCAGCAACTTCATTAATGATTTATTTTAGCATCTTAAAAAGAGCACAAATGTTGACAATATATTGAATATAAAATTTTCTCAAGCATTCCCCTAATTGTATTATTTTACTAGGTTTTTTTATAGGTTCTATGTTATGTTCTGATCCTCCTATCTCTTGGAAGACAGCATGTTTTCTTAAATAAGTTTATTCAGCATGTCAGCTATTTTAGAATTGATGGATTTAATCTACTCTTCATTAATTCATATAACTATTTTCTTCTTGTACTTCTCCCCTCCCCCACAATCCATTTATAAGAGCTTTTATTCCCATACGGCCAACTGGGAAAACCTTTAAGGAGTTGAAAGCTGTAGTAAGAGGTTTCCTGTTTTGTATCAACATCTGCTGGAATGTTCTTTGCAAGGATGTACAAGGACAGACCTAAAGAACAGTGACCTGAATCATCTCTGGCACTAAACTTTCAGGTTACACAATTGGATTTTACAAAATCCAGTACTAGCCTTGAGTGATGTCGCAGCTTTTGCTCTGAGAAACACAGAGTTGATACATAGGAGTTTAGGTAATAAAGATCAGACATACATCCTCCACATATTCATAAGTAGGACAGTGTAGCTCAGACGCCTTCAAGAGTCACCACTAAATTTCCTGATGCTACTGATCTCTAGAGTCAAGCATAGCATCAGTACCGCAGCACCACAAAAACAAACTGAAGGAAGAATTTATTGGAGAGGAACAACCTGCACGAGGGAATTCAGCATTATTTCTTAATAGTCTAACGATTTGCTCTACCTGACCTTTGCCTTTTGTTGCTTTCTCTTTCATATGCCTTCTCCCCCTCACCAAGTCTTCTGCATCCTGAAATAACAAATAGCTTAAATTAATCTAGAGTTTTAAAAGTTACATGAAATTGAAATTACCTAAGGAGGCCATTTCTCTTCGAATTTTAAATTATTTTGCTTAATTTTCTAGCAGCAGAAAAGCCTTGACTTTCTAGTAGTCCCTACCTCTCCATGGAGGAATTTGATAGATCAAACTCCAGCAGAGTCAAACCATATCTGCTCTGCTGGTACCAGTTTTACACCTGAATTCTTAGCAGTCATCCTAAGAGCCATCCTGCAATTATCTCATAAAGATTAAATTACTAATACTAATGAAATACTAATTAAAATCGCTTCTGTTACACTTGAAGATGAGCAAAAACCCTTGTGGATGGCAAACACAATGCCAGCTGGTCAATGGAATCTTCTAAAAACCTATTTTAAATATTATCTCACCAGAGGAAAATTAATCTAACACTGATTGTGTATTGTAAGTGAGGGTTGGGGTTTTTTAAATGTAATTTTTGTGTTTAGCATGAATAGTGATTATGTTCACAAAGCTGCTATATGCAGCTCATTTGCACTCAAATCTTCATAGCAAAATGGGCAAATAATGATGGACTTCTGTTATTTTTTTTACTGAAAAATGTTTTTGAGCAATTTTTGCAAGGTATATGCAATAGTAAGAGAGAAATTATGGCTAGACACACCATACAAACTCTTCAGGAGTGTAAATGAAAATGAAAACCGTGATAGGAAAGTAACACTTTGAAAAAATACCTTTTTTTCTTCTCTTTTTGAAGCATTGGCTATTCAAAGACAGAAAAGGGCCATTTTCAGTAATGAAACTAGAAAATATATTGTGCCTAATATCACCTACTCTTTGCACTAAAAAACCCAGTAATATTACGAAGTGATGTAAATCTCATTATTGATTTTTAGAACAATTTTATGTATAGCTCTGTAAAATACACAGTGAAACTTTTCTTTAAATCACATCCAGCATAGTTTAGTCACTGGACTCACTTCTGGCTTTATCTGAAACACAGAACCAGTATTTAGTTTTAAATAGAGGCAAACAGGGAGGCTTAGAGATTTAACCTGAATTATATTAAAATACATTATTACTAGTGAATGATAATAGTTATGTTCTTTCTAGAGATATGAGCCTGAAACTTTCATGCCTGACCTAATTTAGTAGTATTTCATGAAATGAATCTTAAAAAAAAAGAAACCATTTTTGTAAATTTGCTGCTCATGTTAGAAATCTCAAGAGTTCTCATTAACAGAAAATTACATTCATGCGATCAAGCTTTTGTCATCCTGCAGATGAAATAAGTCTGTGTGGAATCATGAACTAATTTAAAACTATTTGAAAAAGCAGCTAAAACAAAAATGGGCTTTCTTCTCATGAGTTCTTACTAAAAAAGGACTATCACTAAGGAACTGATTATTCATGTGAATAGACAGTTTCTGTGAAAAAAACTGCAGCTATCAGAAAGTTCCAGACTTGGCTTTGAATGTGGTCCATAGGTGCCTGATGCAGAACTAGTCCCCTTGCTGCAGGGTATTCGTTTGACACACTTGAAACTACCTCTCACAGCCATCACTTGAATGCTTCCAGGTGCAGTGAAGTCCTCTTAATTTGGACATGAGTGGAAATCTGCATTTTTTTCCAATTATTAAAAGCAAGTTGGCATATCATGAGGTGCTGTACAATCAAGTTGATCTCCTGATCTGCTTAGAAGTTAACTGCTATTACTAATATATAAGAAAGTACGTAATTGTATATATATATTTTTGTATGTATCTTTGGAAGTACATACTTTTTAAATATTTACCATCATTCATATACCTATAAAAATAGATGAGACAGACTTCTGCATAAGGGTAACACATTCTTTGCATATATGGCTGGAATATACAGCCATAACTGTAACTACTTGTTGATCAAGGTCATTGAGAAAGTGATTAAGACTGTCAACTGCTGATGGAGTCTGTTACATACCTGTTGTTTCAAGTTAAAAGAAAGGGAGGGAGAGGAAGCAGAGATGTTTCTGTGGCTGGCTGGTTTTAATTTGGTGATATTTCTAGAAAGTAACTCCTTCCAACTCTATCACAACCTATTACTTGTCAGCAAAAAAGTCGTTTTAACTGGAACATCAACCCGCAAACTGCTGTCTTCTCAAACACGTCACAATTTTATGCAAGAGAAAACAGCAATCGATTTACTTCCCACCACCTTATTTGCACAAAGAATAGATTAGTTATTGTCTCCCTTATGGACACCTGCTGCAAAATACGTCTAGTACATCCTAAATCAATGGTATTACTGCTACCTTCCCAGCAGGCTTTGCACAGATTTATTCTACCATAATCTGTTAAACATTAAGCATTCCTTTAGCACATGTATTTTACTGATACTGTTAAATCTTTACTTCTTACTGAAAGCTGCATACTGGCATCAGCTATTTAATTCTTTGACTTTTTCAGATCATGCTTTGTGTCTATTCTTCTAAGGTATTCAAGATGAACCCTATGAAAAGTTTTAAGGAAAAACATCTATAGTCTTTACTGAATAAGAACTACAGAGTCAAACTTCAGATTTATGCTTCCCAACCTGGAAGTACTTTGGCATGCCCATTGTGCTGCGCATCCCTATCTAAATTACACATTTGTAAATATTTCATTATTGCTTACCATTATGTTTAATGTCCTTCCTACAGCTCATGCCAGCTGGTTTCAAGAACAATAGACAGCCCCAGGGTTGCAGGGTGTAATAATGGTGGTTCAGGAGGTGGGACTCCTCACTGGCTCTAGCTCAGCTAAGGTCTTTGCTCAGCAGGGGACATTAGGTTCTCACAGGTGCATGCTCCTAAATACAAACCCAGTGTCCTATCTACTTCATACAAAATATGCAGCTGCTGTAACAGATGGTGACCTAGTCAAAAGGTTAGAAGAAAAAATAATGATGGTGGTTGAAAATACACCACTCAAGCCAGGTGAAGGTGCCATTGCCTTGCAAGGGCAGTTCTGAGTTTTTGAGTAACTACTGATAATCAGAAATACCAGCAGAAGTCAAGGCAAATGACTATTAAAGTTTCTAAGTACAACAAAATTAAAATCTGGGTATTTAAGAAGTTTATTTTTGGAAAACATCCATGGTATCTGCTGATCCATTATAGGTAGATAAGGTCCCAATCACTGCAGTGACTGGAGGCAGCAGATGTGCCCAACAAATAGAGGCAAACTAAGAATATGCTGTCTCTGAGGGAAAAAAAAGCAGTTTTGCAAACTGCAGATCTTAGGAGCCATGCTATATTCTGGATTTTCATTTGCAAGATCTCTCGTGTGCATGGACTCCCTAGCAATACAGTTAAATTCATAATGCGTCTTTTCACTCAGTAGTGATCCCAACAGGTACCTTTCTTCTTTAGCAAAATACTTCTTCCCTTGAAATTAGAGGTCTGTAGTCATGTTTGCTGCCAAGCTTCTCATGGTTTTCTTCTGACCTTTATATTTAGCTGAAATTGAAGGGATCAAAAGGCAAGGTCAACTGACTGAATACAAATTCTCCTTTGCCTAACACAATTTTCAATGATATAGCAATTAAAAATATTCTAACGTACAAAAAGACAGGCAATGTTGTATGTGTGCCTTGTGATGCCAGCAAATGATAAAACTAACAAGGAAAGAATTAGAGTTGACTTAATAAATTTTTGGTGCTATCTATATGTTTAGTTTTTGTAATGTTTTCTTTTTGATATGCCTCACTGAAAACAGCTGGAGAAAAGTATGATGCCTCACTTCCTGCCACTTAAAACTAACACACTGGCACAAAGGAGCTAAATCTTCTTTGAGACAAGATTCCAGCTAGTCAGACGTGTGACAGGTGTCCAGTGGTTATTCTCAGGTGTTGCTTACTGCCATAGTTCCACTTTTTGTTTATGTAGAACGGAGCTTTTTTCTTCTTGCAAGTTCTGAAGCTTACTTCAATGAAGAATGAATCAGCTCCTTCTTATTCCGGAGGAATTAAATGCTTAGTTTAGACAATACCCCTGAAGTCACTGGCTAAAAATGTCTGTTAATAAGAAAGAATTGTGCATGCATCTTGTGCAGCCCTGTTTTGTATGGAAGTGCCTGGGTTATAGATACCATAGGCAGAGAAAAAGAATATGCATATAGACCAGGCCAGCTCAGGTCCAGCAAGGTGATGCCAGCTCTGGAGTGCTGCCAGAATGTGGCTTCTGGAGAAGCCAAAGAGGAGACAACTTCTGTGGTAATGTGCTGAAATGAAGCCAATTTGAGCATGCCTGCCATGCCCTGCCAGCACTTCTGGTTCCAAAATGTTTTACTGGGTCAGGCAGACCCAGATGCAGCTGAACTGGCTCCATGTGTTTGCACAGTGAGCAGTTCTGGAACAGCCAGTCACAGGTGGCACACTAAGCTTCAGGAGCAACAGAATTAAATTCATTCTCAGTCTGGGAAAGGGAGCTTCTTGATTTTAATGTTTCAGAAAATCTTTTTTCTCCTCACTGGAAACCCTATAAATAATATTATATTGTACTGTGTTTAGCAAACTGGGATGTGCAAACCCCACTAGTTCCAAAATGAGATAGCTAGAGCACAATGAACATTAAAAACTTTTCCAAAAGTTTCCATAAAAGGCAATTGAATAATGTAGACATCTATGACTTTCTTTGAGGAACAGGTTTATCTCTGAAAAATGAGACTTTACTACTTATTGTCTGTCTCTGTGCAACTGAGAAGCACTTCAGACAAATGTTCTTTCCTTAGGTTGACATGGGCTTTACAGGAACGATGTTTGTTTTCTAAAACTGATGTGAAACTCTGAAAGGCCTTCTGATTTGCTTGTACTACATTTAACTTCATAGTGAATACTCCTGGTTTTGGCTTTTAACATTTTCTTTTCCCTCACCTGCATTAGAAATACTTGCTATTTGTATTAGGTGAAAAAAATACTTGGCTACATCACCCTCACACCTGTGTTTCTTAAAGACAAAGACTCAGAGTCTCCTTCTACATTTTGTTGGGTTTACTTTGAGAGACAACATGATTTATCTTTAAGTGGAGGTTGACTCCACATTACTGAAAAGCTCTGTATGGGCATTATAGAAAAAATATGTCCCACATTTTTAGAAAAGCCCATATTCCATATGCATAGTTTACATTCATACTCAGCTGTTCCTCTCTTCACTGTCATTCATTCTTTCTGTGTTAAAATCTGATGATCTCATTCCTTATTATTCCAACTAGTTTCTTAAAATAATTTATAACTTTAGCATCAGTGACAGACATGTATTTCTTATCTTGTGCGCTTATTTGTATTCAGCCTTTTGTCTACTTGTTCATGTTTTCCTCTTCAGAAAACTCCACCAATTTTCCAGAAAAATGTAATTATATGAATTGCATATCCTGTTTCTATAAACGTGTCGGTATCACAAAGTAATTAACATGTAGGTATTCTAGCCTGTAAAACTTATTCATACTATATAAAGTCCAGGTGCTACAGACATCAACAGGAAACTCACATTAATGAACAAAGATTTCACTGTCACCTGGTTCTAATAGAGAAATGCCAGCTTAGGAGTTTACTAATGATGGGCTACTGTATAGTGCAGTGACGAAAGATCAATATGCCAAGCTACTGGAAGAAAAAGTCACTGTAGATCTATGTGGTGTGTTGCTGAGACAATTGTTTTTATAGAACAAACAAGTTTTCTCACACTTTCTCTCAAAAGTGAATTCAGTGTTAGTGAAGAATTAATTGTACTGTTCAAAATACCTGCAGGCTGTCCTGATCAGCCTTGTGAAGTCCAGGCTTACAGATTTCCTCAGTCTCTTTAGGTCAGAAACATTATGTAAAACTGAGGAGGAAAAGCATCTAGACAAGACCTCACTTATAAATGAGCCTAAACATCTACAGAAATTAGTAAAAGGCTGCTAAGCCACTGTCTCACCATAGATGCTTTTCCTGCTTCCTCAGCCATGGCCAAACATCTACGTCTTGACTGGACCGCTATGCTAAATGGCAGTGCCCCTCTGCACCTCTTACTTGAAATATGATTGCACTGAATTACCACGGAATTAAGGCAAATCTAGTTCTTATAAGTTTCTCCAAAACACTTCCTCCCACAATGATCAGTACTGTGTAGAAATACAGATTTTATCTCAATAAATTGTGAGGGCTAATCTATAGCCTTAAAATATAAAAAATAAAAATATGCTTTCATATTATTCTGCTTTGACATAATTGAGCACAGACTGTTCTGTTAGAAAATAACAGCTGTCTAAAGTAACTTCATGTTACATCTCCAATGGCACATTTTTCTATCTAGCTAAAGATAATTGTATGCAATTACAACATTTTAGTAATCTCCGTAAAACTGCTAATTTTGTTGTCTTTTTTTTTTCTTTCTAATTCTCCCCCTCCACTCTCTGAAGAATAAACTGAAATACAGAATGGTTAAGACAGGGATTTCACAACTGGTTTTCACAATCTTAAATGTGGACCATTTACACATCCCATCTCTATTGTGACAGATTTTGTCCAGATATTAAAACACTTCATACGGAGTACAGCTCTCCTCTACCACACAAAGACATTTCAAACTTTTCTGTTAGAAAAAAATGCAATCAAATGGAGTCAGTGCATTGGTCCCGCTAAATTGACTGTTCATTTAAAACACCGGACTCAAATATTTCTTAAAATTTGTATTAAAAACATGTCCCTGAAAGTCTTTTTTTCCCCTGTAGCTTTTATTTTCACCCAAAGCACAGTGAGTTACAGCTTTATAGACTCCCTCTAATTTAGCTCTCCTTGGGACTTGCCCTTCTGGACTGCCAACAGAAAAGGTCCCTTTGCTCCTAAGTTGGTGCATGTGCTACAAAAAAAGAGCTACACCAAAAAGAGGCCTGGAGCAAAACTGCAAAGTGACTGCAGATTTTCTGCATTTTGTACAGCTCAGTCTACGCCTGAGTAGTAAAATCCTCCTGCCTCTGTGGGTGTTCTTTTAACAATTAGGCATAACAGAGTATAACAAAGAATGTTTCATACGAAAGAAGATAATTTATTTGTAAATTTTATAAAACTTCACTGAGACAACCTAATTAATGCTTCTAAAGAATGTTGGTTCCGCATTTCTCAAGCAGGAGACATCAGAGATCCCCGAAGTCTCTTTGAAAATCTTGGGCATTACTCAAATTACTTTAATTCCAATGAGATTTTGGATTGAAATCACACAGATTACCACTCCCTCCCACCCCCCCAATCCTGCAATGAGTCCCACAAGGTACATACACAATGAAAGAACAATATGAAAGCATTTAAACAAACTAGCTTTGATTTTTCAGTGCTCAGCACCTAGAAAGACAATCAAGGTTAAATGGAGATGCAAATATGGTACAGTTCTTAGTATCAAGCTATTTCACTGTGGCACTGTAGCTGACCGGTTTTGAAATATTATACAGCATTCTTGCATTTACAAGCATGCAAGGGGTTTTGTTGTCTTTGAGCATTTATTTTCTGTATAGGTTCACTAACCTACAGAAAAATACATGTACGTTAGTTCTCACTACAGGCAGGATAACAAAGAAAACTTCTGGACACAGACTATGAAACACGCAAATAAACAGCTCTGGTATTGCTGCAATTGTGTGTTTATATAGTATGTAAAAAAGGAAGTAGTACGGGCTGTATGACCATATTTATACAATCCTAGCATTTTTAATTTAACTGCAAAATAGAAAAATGAATAAATGTAGGGTTGTGGAATGAATCTACCTGTTTCATCTGTTAAGTGCCATTTAAAAAATGCAGATTTTTACTCTTCTTTCAGTAGGTGGGAGAGCATTTTCTTGCCAACAGTAGAGTTGCAACTTTTAGTGCCAAAAAACTTCAGTAAAGTGTCAGCCTTTGCTACAAACAATATGCAAGCAAAATACACTTCCCATTTGTAGATTAAGTTACCCATCCAATGCAAAGGAAAACAAAAAAAAACCTAGCCTTGTAACAGATGCAAAAGGCTTCTAGGTAGACTTCACACAGTTTTTACAAGCATGAAGAATGAATGGCTATCAATGTATACCCAAGCATTTGTAAGAAAACTTTCTGAAATAAATCCTTAAGTAAAAAGTAAAAATATTGTACAAATCAGCCGTGAAGAAATTCCGAAGGGGGTCCTGTGGATGAAAGCATGATGCTTTCTTTTTGGACTATCATTTTCCATAAATTTCAGTGCTCAATATTGTATCAACCAGGTGTCAGAAGTGAATAGTGAACCTGCCAGAAGAGATGTTTTCCATGTCTTAACAACCATCCTGGTCCGTGACAGAATCGACTGGCTTTTCACATATACTGCTACTACTGACAGAGATAAATATATAACCTCTCCTTAAATAACTATCTTTGCACCAAATTTGTTCACCTCAAGTGAGTTCAGTATGATAAATATTTTGATTTTTAAAAAGATAAATGAAACAAACTAAATCCTCAAAGCTATGAAGTTATTTTTTGGGAAAATGTGCAGTGGATTTTTCTCATCTTGGTGCTACTTGACCTTTACACTTCACTGAATGGGTATCTTAATTTATTAGGCAGCGTATGCTGTTTACTATTATGAGAATTTTTCTCAGTCTGACTTCATTGCCTTCTCCTATGGTTTCAGGTGCTACTAGTCTCAACAAGACTGTTCCACTGTCAAACACTGATATAAAAAGAACTCATCAGTGAGTGGTCACTGTTTAGTAGTCTGCTGTATGGTGCAGCATTTCCGATCATCTGTGAATTATGAGATCAGTTTGCATCACAAAAGCATAACAAGAGTTACAGGAAAGTCTTGTTACCAAAAATGATTTTTTTGCGCCCTCTTCTTAAAACTCAAAATAACATCAGCTATGGCAAAAGCTTGGTTTTGAATCGCATTCCAGCTAATTTTTTCTTCTGTTGTTCCTCCCTGCTGGCCAGCCCATGCTGACCCCAGAAGAAGACTCTCTTACAAAGGTCAGCATTGCGAGGTGAGCGATCTGCCATTAGGTAGATGAAGACTTAATTCAACAATAATCCACATCAAAGGGAGTATTTTTTCATTATTTTAACAGACCTTAGGTAAGGTTATTAATTGGGAATAGGTTGCCTCAAGAATTAGATTGTTCTCAGAAATGAACTTGTTAAAATCTTTGGAAGACACACTTCTCAGATCTACTTTGCCATGTGTTCAGTTTTTAAATTCTTTTCCAATGTGTCTGCATAATTTGGTCATATGTTGACACTGAGAGGTGGTGATTTTCCTCCTGGTCTGCTTTATCACTAAGATAATAATATACAGAAAGCTTATCACTGATGCAAAGTCATCCATCTCTGTGTCTTTAGTAGCCTTGCAATGAGTAGGCAATTTTGCAGTTTTCATTGCAAAAAGCAATGTTTTGATCAGGAGGCCTGTGGAAATCCTTCTGAACTCTCAAGTTCAGACAATGCACATTCTTAATACAGCACGTTGCATTGGAACCAGAGGCAAACGCTGCTACTAGGATACCCAAGTTTGCATGGTTGTTTCCTTCTTTCATACCCTCAGTGCTCTCTTAAGGTAGTAACTGTATGTGAATATGAAAGAAGTATTACACTGATTGTAACAATATTAAAATGCTAAGTTACAGGAGGATTTTTCTATATATCTTGACAGGTATTTTAAAACACTAGCAGAGGGCTGCCAGTGATTTTTCAAATTTTAAATATTTTCTCATCTTCCATTACGATGCTTTCCACAGTGAGCTAGCAAGATGGTGTAATTATGCAAACCTGAGAAAGTGTGCAGTTCTCTTTAAATGGCAAGCTACCTTCTTCATAACAAAAAGGATTCAAAATCTGATTCCAAAAGTAGTTCACTCCTGGGGAAAGTTGTATTTCCACAATTACTCTCAACAGCTCCAGCTCAGGATTTTCAGCACATAAAAGAGGTTATATTTGAAGAATACCTATGAAAAGCCAGCTGCGCTTCTACAAGTTGCATATTGTTAGATTATATAAATTTAATGCTACGAGTTCTCCTGATGCATACAGGAACACATGGGTTCTGTATGGCTTCAAAAATCACCGATGAGGATTTAGTGACACAATCTTCAATGCACTGTTGTGAGGTCTTTGTATTCTGTACACCTCAATCATGTCTATGGGTTTCACACTGTTCTGATGCAAGTAACAGCCCAGCCCTGGAATGGGAAGTGAAAGGCACAGATGTGGCTGGCAGAGCTGGCTCAGCGTTGGCAGCGGTACGGCAGTGGGAGCACCAGGCAGCGGGACGGGCGATGACGCAGGGCCCCATGCCGCGCTCCCTGTCATAGGGGACGCGCCAGAGCCCTGACGCTCTCTCTAGTGCACGTACACCGTGGCCTACATCCGCCTGTGCTCAGCTTCTGAATTATTGACTTGCAGCTATTTATCTGCCCAATGAAATAATAAACTGTAGTTTTATGTTGTGGTGCAAATAAAGCCATCAAAAGGGATGAATGGCCACTTCAAATGATTTCTCTGGCAAATGTACTATAGACTTCATCCTTAGCAGGTATTTCTATACTGTTACTAAAGAAACAAAACCTAAAAAGGACAGAATATGTTGTCAGGGCTTGCATTGGTTCTAGCTAGCAAAACTACTATCCAGAAGCGTATTTGGTATGAATAGTGTTAACAAAGCTGGTGAGGGTTCTGGAGAACATATGAGCAGTGGCTGAGGGAACTGGGACTGTTCAGTCTAGAGAAGAGAAGGCTGAGGGGAGATCTTATTGCTCTCTACAAGTACCTGAAAGGAGGTTGTAGAGAGGTGGGTGTTGGTCTCTTCTCCCACGCAACTAGCAATAGGAGTAGAGGAAATGGCCTCAATCTGCACCAGTTAGGTTGGATATTAGGAAAAACTTATTTTCTGAAAGTGATTAAGCCCTGGAACAGGCTGCCCAGGGAAGTGGTGGAGTCATCATCCCTGGAGGTGTTCCAAAAACGTGTAGACGTGGCACTTCAGAACATGGTTTAGTGGTCATGGTAATGTTGGGTTGACAGTTGGACTTGATGATCTTATAGATCTTTTCTAACCTTAATGATTCTATGACCATAAACAGCAATTAATAACAGTATGCAAGTATAAAACATTCATATTGTGAAAGACTTACATGTCTGTGGGATCCACTTGGCTTCACTGAAATGTTTATTGTAAAATAAACATTTTAAAGTTTGAATTCATGCTTATATTGATACAACAGGAACATTAAAAGCTTAATGTCAGGTCCCTGGGAGCTTTGAGTATATATACAGTGATAATGCTGACTCAGCTTGCAAATCTGACTTCTGTCCTTTTCAGAAATAACGCATTTCTGTGGGCTATCTATCTGCCCACTTGTGCTGTCTTTCCTCCTTGGTCTCACTCCTACCTTCTCAATGCAGTCGCACAGCTCTTTCCTGCAGAGCAGCACCAGTCTGCTTAGGAAACACATCCCAACACCTCCAAGTTTCATTCTTAACCTCCTTGCTGAGTTATTCTTAAGTCTATTTTCTAGACGTTTGTTTTCCATCAATCTTTTAAAGATCTTTTACCACCCTCCTCTTTTTTCATTGCTGTCCTCCCTTCAGAATATGCGCACATTCATAAACACACTTGATTTCCTCAAGTTATCGCTCTCCTGTGTACCCTCCTGCCCTCCACCTCTCTGGCCCCAACCTCCTTTATCAGGATCCCCATTCAATCTCCAATTCATTTTTGTTCCTTTTGATTTATAATTATGAAGGGAAGATGGTTGGGTTCTCTACTAAGAATGAAAACATTTATTAAAGAAAAGTTGAAAACCAGAAGAATTTAATTTTCCTTTTGTACTTTTATTTCCATGTGTTTTGATTTATGCTACGCAAAATTCAATTGATGATAAGACATAACTCAGAAGAAGCTTAGAGGTTCCATTTCCAGCAATGTCAATTTATATTTAATAATTTTTCCATTCTTTCTGGTAATCTATTCTCCATTTAAAACGTTAGAAGCCCAAACATATGCTGTCTTTTCCACCAAAATTCATCAAAGCCTCATGAAAGTCAACTCAATAACAATAAAAAAGTAGAAGCAGAGAGCACAGCAAACAATGAAAACTGAAAATTAATTTATTTTAATTCACTATTATAGCAGGTATGGCACACATGAGGGTTCAATGCCAGGAAAGTGCACTGGAAAATCACTGAGCTTTTCTTTTGTTTCGTTGTGCAATATGTTATATAGTTATTAAAATATGATAGGCAATTTTTCTTTGGTATGGCTTGATTTCTTCTTTAGTGTCTCCTACTTTCTATTCAGGCATTTTATTCAAACTCTGCTATACAAAGATACAACAGGGATGCTTTGACAAAAACTCAAAATCCTAGATTAGTACAGAAACTGAATATGTATTAAAAGTGTGCGGTTAGGTAAGTTCCCATAAAATGAATGGATATTAAGTTATTTTTAAAAGAACATATTAAATATATTCTTTTATTACTCCTATCTCTAAAAACTCTGCTTCCATTGTTATCATTTGAGGCATATGGTTAGAGCACCTGGAACCAATCAGTTCATTGAAGCTCATTCTTTCACACATATTATTAATATGAAAAGGATTCTTTTAGTAGATTAAAGGAACAGTAAAAACTTACACTATCTCCCTGCATTCGCTGTATGCTCACTGATGCTTTCAGGTAGGAAAAAAGGTGACACAATTAAACTTCTGCCATGCTTCACTCTTCAGAGTGTAATTGGAATTAAAAGGTTTCTTTCACATGAATATTGAGGCATAGGTTTGGTAAAACTGGAGTAAAAAACAGTGCCACTTTCATGTAATTAAGATAGAGACCTGGGTTGCTACATACCCAAAGAGGTTACAACATTTTGCTGCAGATCCAGAGTGGATCACGTCAAGTGATTTCGAGAGGGTTCAAACAGCACCGAGCTCCTTTAGCTAGCCAATTAAGGCTGAAAAGCAGCATCAAAACTTCTCATCTTTCTTAGAAATGAATGCCAAGAAATCCATGAGCCTCTTCCATGTCTCCTCTCAGAGGGATTATCCTTAGGGCATGCATAACAGAAGCAGTTGCCTTCCCTACTCAATGTAACACAGGCTGGCTTTCCCCTGGGCAGCGGTGACCTTTGGTACATCTGTGCACGTGTAGATGCAGACCATGGATGGGATGATTCAGGAATAGCACAAAGGTAGGGTCTTCCTTGGCAAAACAGCTATGAATACCGTCAAGAACAAAGTATTTACTTACCAGAATACCTCATACTAAGGAACTAGCTGCATTGTTTAGTTGTTTAAATGTTTGGTTAGATAACAGAAGCTCCCATTTCCTCCCTTTATCTTCTTTGCCCAGAATACACATGTGTAAGTCAGCATACAGGATTTAAGAATAAAAAGGCCAGGTTTGTATCAGGGAAAAATGGTAAAGGCAGGTGTTCATGACAAGGCCAATTGCCTAGAGGTGAAGTAGCAACATTTTTTGTAGCTGATGATGACTTGGGCAGGAAACATCCTCTGTCTGACCTTATCTGCTAACTGCAAGTCATTCCCACTGCAAACAAGGATTTGCCGTGTCAGACTGTCAATACCACCTCTCTCCTTGCCATTACAAAACCCTCCTTTTTCACTGCTTGTGCTGGCTTTGGCTGGGACTCTGACACCTCACTGTAAGGATGTACCTGAGTGCTGGGCTCTCTGTTTCCAGCTCTAAACCTCTGCAGACCCGGCGTGGGAGCCGATGAGGAAGACGACATAACAGGTGTTGACTGTCCCTGTCCCACCCATAAACAATGCCAAGAAGGTTGCTGTGGCAATGTTTTCAGTCACACAGTTTCAAGCTTGGTAAATTGAACCTTGTATCCACATTGTTTTTTAGGAAATGTAAAAACTATCAACTTCATCACAGGCTGATTCCCTCTCAGCTGAGTGTGAGAAAAAAAAAAAAGATCTTGTTAGAATATGCTGTAGGTTTTCTAATGGTAAAAGGCTCTTGTTTTCCTACTTGTTAAAATACAAGTAATTCCATTTACATGGTAATTACAATAAAATCAAGCAAATGCAGCATCAGGGGAGAGCACAGGCAATAGTCTTCCTCATTCTTGTGCACCAATACTATAATTTACTAAAGAATGATTATTTTTTTGAAACATAATACAGCATATATTTTATAAATCATGACAAAGCAAAACAAGTAAGTTTCACTTTTTCCATAGGCTTTCAAAACAGAAAGCTATATATGTTTTCCTGGTAGCTTTTCCTTCTTTCCAATGTTGCCAAATCATTTTTTATAAAGCTAAAGAACGAGGGAATTTTTATCCTTGGAAGGTAGCTAGAACCAGACAGAACCTCAACTTGGTGTCCTGAATTTACCCAAATGCACCATGGTGTTATATGGCATTGCTTCCAGCCACGCTTGAACACTATCTGTTCCCAAGAGCAAGTTCATTTGCCATAACAATTAGCTATCATCAATAAAAGTCAAAGATGTTCAGTCACAAAAACAGCTTTGAAATTAAAAAACAACTATTTACAGAAAAGATACATTCTGAACAGACTGGTAATTTGCAGGTGCTTATGAGGACAGGAGTCATTTCACCTGCTCTGTAAGGCAGGGACAGTCATTTAGTCGCAGGCTGCAGGGAGGCTTGCCGCATGCTCGCAGGTGAGCAAGCCAAAACCACGTAAGCTTCAGCTTGGCTGGAAAAAAACAGCCCGTGACGGACTCTCTCAGTGCACTGAAACTAGTTTTCCAAGTGGGACCACAAAAAATGCTGTACTTCATTCCCAGCGCCTGTAAAACCTTTGTAGAATAAAATAAATCCTACTGCCAGACAAGCAAAAATAACTGGGAAAAAAAGTTCTCTTGACTTTCAGGTTCTTCCTTAAATTTCTCTATTTCCCTTAGTGAAACTATTTTTCACCTACAGCATAAAGAGAGAGCTGACACAAAGCAAACCCCCAAACAGAGCCTGTTCCACATACTGGATAGAATTTTTAGCAGTTATCTCCTTGTTATTGGTACTTAGAAATATAAGCCTCAATATATTCCTAGTTATTGAATAAGATGTTACCAAATGTATCAGAATTTAATGTCTTTTCTTGACGTTCAGCTGTAAGAAAACGTAACTGTCAGAAATAGATGAATGTTATTCCAAATTTTTTCATTTAGTAAATGGGCTCAATACTAACACATAGGCCAGAGGTTACTTCTGGTTTTTATCTGATTATAATTTCTTTCAATTTTATATTCTCTTAGAGATATTTTGATATTTCATTTCTGATCAAGTAAATTTATCCATGTGATTTAGCTTCAAGATAGGGGGATGATGATACTAGTACTCCCATCCAGAAACCTGAGCTTCAGTGCTCAAGCACTCAAGCAGCCCAGTTTAAAAATAACAAAACAAAACAAAACCCCCAAACAACCCCCCACCAAATTCAAGCATGTTTATTTGCATAATCATGAACAAAATACACTCTTTCCTTCCTATATAACAATTATTTGAGCAAAAACATGTGTCAGTGAACCGGAGCCCTCCAACATACCAGTGTTAGAATTCCATACAGGTATTTTTCAATTTTTGGTAATATTTTGATTACATTCAAGATTCATCTTTAAAGCGCGGTAGTTCATCTCAGGGAAGGGTTGAAGAGATAGGGTCTGAACAGATATTTCCTCAGAGATCTGCACTGGCTTCTCTAAAGAGGAGAATGGGATTAGAAGGTAATACAATTCACTCTGTACACAGAATACAGAGCGAATGGGCAATTAATCATATCGTGTCAATCAATGAAAGTCCCAGAATCTTTTAAAGGATGTTTACACAATAAACTTGTCAGACTCCATTGATTCCATGAAGGGCTGAATGCTTCAGTTTGTACCAACAGCAAGCTGTAGAAACCTCTCTTGAGGTAGAGAGCTCTAGAGGGCACTGGAAAAGATCAGAAAGAAGGGAATGATGAAGTGATTAATATCCTAGAAGTTAACAGAAAGCAGCCTGACTACTTGAGTAATTTTGAGACCAAAACGGCAACACTCTAGACTACAGATATCACTGGCCAGAAATAGAGGGCAACACAAAGAATTCCAGGAGATTTAATGTTACACAACTACAACACCAGGGAAGTTTATATAATCTGTTAAAGCATTTTCAGCTTTGATACACGGATTCTTCTTAGATGCAAAAGCAAGTGCTTTTCATTAGTAGACTTAGCTAGGATGTAACTATTTAAATGAGAGCCCAGAGACATAAAATTCAAAAGTTCAGGTTGTTCAGAGACCAATTAAATTTTTCTCTGCTATAAAACAGCAGAATTAGGTTTCAGTTTGTTCCAGAAAAGTATTTGGATAACTAAACTGAGCCTATTAAGAAAATATTCCAGAATAAGAGAAAGTGCTGGAAGGAGGTGGAAAAGGCATTTGCACTGTCTGGAGCTTATGTGGACTTAAGATTCTTTGCACACAGACCCCTTTGCCTCCATGACTGGACTGCTCATTCTCCTTGTCTGCCATCTCCTGAACCAGACTGCATCGAAATACCTAAAGGGAAAGATGTAAACACTAAGGAATATTAACTTGGATTTTATTATTTCTATATAGTTTGATATTCCAAACTAAACCACAGCTGAGTACTGCCTGACACAGATGACATTATGAGGTGTATTATGATACATGTTAACGCAGGAAAATCCTATACAACAGAGTAACTGGTTTTGTCATGTTTTACTTGGGAACAGGAGCTTCAGAAAGTCAGAATAAGGTTTTACTGTAATGATTCAATACTCAAACCATGGTTTTAGTTCTTAAGGATTCATATAATAAATCTTTGCATCCTTACTAATTTACGATTAGTCGGTTAACCTCAACGAAAAAAATTTAATGTCTATGAAAATTAAAAACAGATTGTAGTTTCTAGTTCCATAGTTACCGTAGCTTTTAATTTTAATTTGGTTTTAGTTTTTATCTGTGTTTTTAACAAACGTGAAGAAAAATGCTGTATTAAAAACTTAGATGTTCATAAGAAATGCTTTAGCTGGAGGAAAAGCTGTGTTGATTTTTAGGGCTGGGCTTTGAGAATTGAATTGTTCTGGAGCATAATATTTATTTACAGAGGTTGATAAACCGCAGTATCACCTGCCAGCTGGCTTCAGTTAAAGCAAGCTGACTGACAGGCCAGGATATACATATGAAGAACAAAATTATAAAAATGGTAGAAACACTTTTTCCCCTGCCTAGAATTAGTAAGGCTGGGTATATCTTTGGCTTGAACAGGATGATTCTTATTATTTGCTGCCTGCATTATTCTACCTCCTATAGATACCAATCCTCATTACTGTTTCTGTCTCCTATAGGCTCTTAACATTCTGTATAAAAAATGGTTTGGACATACTATACAGTCTTGGAATGCTTATCATCATACAGCATAATTTAGACATTTATCCATGTGTCAGCTGCAATTTCATCTCCTCTATATGAAGATGTCTGTGCTAAACAAAGTACTCCAGTGTTCAGGAATAAATAAAAAACAATTACATTAAAACAATCCACAGATTAAATGCAGAGGTAGAAAGCAATAGCTCTTCCAAGGGTTTGGGTTTTTTTGAGGATTCCAAATAATCTAATGTCTAATTCCTTCCACTTTCCATACAGGACAATTAGTTGTAGGTGCAGTTACTAGCACACAAATAGCAGCTGCATCACCATTCTTCATTTCTTCCTCTCTGCCTTTCTGCTTGTCTGAATCTTGCCTTAACCTTTATTTCTTGCTGGCTATAGCGTGCAGGCAATTGCTTGTCACACATATTAATCCCTTTTCTTGACTTGTGGTTTAGAACAGCTTGGTCCATCAAAGGGAGATGCCCTTTCATAGGGTCAGATGATCTAGTATGCCCCCCAAAGTTTTACACTTCAGCTGATAGAGGCTTAGCAGCAATGCCAAGGAATCCTGTACCATACTGGTATTTCGTAAACGTCTTTTCTGTCATCAGATGTGTAACAAAGACTGCAAATGGCAGAACAGTAATCCTAATTTTAATTGGTATTAATAGTGATTTAGAATTTAAATTAAATGTAATTACCTGAAGGACCACTGATTTTGGTGAAAAAAAATGTGAAATTAAAGTCTTACTATCAGAGAGGAGTATCTCTATTACTTGTTTCTTAATTCCAGGGGACTTTGAATCCAAACAGATTCATGAAGACTGTGGAATATATATTTAGTACACTTCTCTTATGTTTTGAATGTCTAGAACATACCAGATTAGACCACAGGAACCTCATGTAATGTTTGGGACAAATCACCTTCTAAGGAGGATACTGCTACATGCCTGTCAGCTGTAGCCAAGAAAAAGCATTAAGGCACCAAATTCATGCACAGAGGTGGTCTGCAGGCTGTCCACCAGCCAGACAAACGGACACAAAGCATATAGTATGGACGAATGCCTATGACAAGTTTGTGGCTTTAGAGGCCTCTCTTTTGATTACACGCTTTCATCATTTTAATCAACATACCGTGCCAATCTTCTGTCCTAGGAAAGGGAAGCAGGAACTCTTTTGTCATTTACCTTTCTGTTCTCTAATGCAGGCATAGAAGGGATGCCCTTTACCATGCTATTGAAAGATCCTTGAACTGCATCACATTCAATTTAGAGAAGAGGTGAACAAAAAAACCCTTTCCTATTCATTAAGGTCTTGGAATGATTAATTTTGGCATTCCATCTTGACTCCATACCTGACAATACCAAACACAGCAGCAGGAGAGCAGGAAAGTGCAAGTGACTGTGCTGTTTTGTGGATGCTATTAATCTGACTGGTCCCGTACTTGAGAAAAGCAAAGAGCTCTGTCTTAGTTGTTTACCTGCTTCATTTATCACCAAGGAAATGCTGATCACAAGTTTCCTTAAAATTAGTTGGCAGCTACAAAATCCCGTAACAACAAACCCAAGTCTCCACTAAACAAGCATAACCCACATGGAGGACGTGCTACATCTCCAGAACCTGCAAGAATAACAAATTATGTAGTTGCCGAGCAGGCCTTCTTACTTTCCTCTTAAAGGCACTGTTAAATTAGAAGGCAGCAGTTGTTACCGATTTCTGTACCTTCATCAGCTAAAAAAACCAAACAAACGCAGAGTTCTCAGCTTCAAGCTTCATTCCCAGATGAATGTAGACATCTACCAAAAGGTACTATGATACCAAAAGTGGCTTGCAATGCAATTCCTGCAACTTTCTTTACATGTGAAGAGTTGCTTTAAGGAGAACGAAGCAACATTGCTTAATTCACGCCTGACTGACTGTCCTTATAGCTGGTAACTCGGGTCAATCATGGTTCAAAACTTGATGCCACAATGTAGCAAGCTGAAGGAAGATGCTAATTAATCAGTCTCTGCTCAGAGTTACTATAATTGTCATTGAAATATTTTCTTACATAGGTCTTAGGCTCTCAAAAGAGTAGCTAACATGTGGGCAGGGAGGAACAGGTGGTAACTCCCTGGGTAGACTAATGCTAGTCAGCTTTAATACAATTCAGCTTAAATTCTTCTTCATTGACTGAACTGCAGGTACCTGCTTTGGCCAACCTCACTGCAATCCTCACACAGTTGGAGACAATCTGTAGCTCCTACAGCCACACTCAGCAGCTGGGTCTGGTCAGGACAGATTGATGACAAAAACCTTTTGCCAGTCATGTGCAACATTACTGTGGTCTGTAACAAGTTCATAGGTGATTCCCTAAGAACACTTGATGGAAAGTAGCTTTCAGTCTACATCTCAAGATCCAGTATGTTAACCATTGAATAGCTAGTATCTAAAAGTTAGAATGATGCCACATCAAATACATCATGTTTTAGACATGCTAAGATAGAAGCATTTTTTACGTTATTTTCAACTATGCCAAAAATTTAGTTCCAAGTAATATTCCCCATTCTGTTATATTGTTGATTTTGGCTAAGCTGAATGATCCAGAAAAATATCTCTGGTAATGTAGTATGAAGCCACCCACAAATATGGCAAAGATGTCTAGCAAGAATAGCACTTGGTCTTCTTTGCACAATCCAACCATAAACTAGGATTATCTAATTTAAACTACACTGTAGAAGGACCCTTCTGTCACAAAATACAGCTGTCAGAGGGACCAAGGGATTTTAATGAGTCAAAACTATTATGTGTGAAACTTAATATTTGCTGGCTGAGCAGCAATAGTGGAATCTTCACTAAAAGCAGAACTGTTGGACCTTGGCTGTGATTCACTGGAATTTCTGTTTTGTCTCACTCCTATAGATCCTTATCTTTGTCTTACAACATGTATAATCACTTTATAGCCATCCCAAAGCTGAGTGGAAACGCTGGGGTAAACACTGCAGTGAAAATTAAAAGTGCAATGGCAGAATCAGATGATTCACTACTGTTCAGAATCTCTGGATCACTTCGGCACAGCAAGCTTAAAACTGTTCAATGTATATCTAAGCACATACACTACATAAATTACAATGCACAGGTACACTGCCTTCGGCTACATCCTGGAGTAGCTGCAATGCTGTCTGCTTGAAACAGCTTCTAGCCATAGTGCACGGCTGCAACACAGAACAGGAGAGCAGAACCCTCCTCCGCCCAGCCCTTGGCTCTGAGCAGCCCATCGCTCATTCAGCCTTCTGCAAACATGCAGGTGTTACCTGGGTTTAGCGCACAGCAAACTATTCCAAGCAGGAGAGGAACAAATGTATAACTGGGAAGGAGAAAGCTTGTTTGAAGATTAACTACATTACAGTTCTTATGAACACTGATTGTACCCCTTTCACTATTTGGGAGTTTGTCTGCTTATATAAACATAACTCATTTTCAAACTAGTCTTCCTTGTTATGAATTTTGTTTCAATGTAATATTTGTCTTTCAAAGTGACTAAAGCTAGCTATCCACCATGGCTACAAAAATCCCTTCAAGGACTGGCATTTCATTATTTTTGTAGTTCTCATGTCTTTAAATGTTTAGATATTTGGTACTGCAGGTTATTTCCCTAGATATTTTACAAATAGAGATTTTTACTGTACCAAGGAACACAAAAGTATTTGACTCTGCTTTGGTGTTTCCCATGCTCATTGTCCAGATCTGAGCAGTTAAATTGACTGGAGGAAAGGAGGAATAGAAATAATGTACTCGATATTTTAAGAGAGAGACCAAAAAAGAGTTCCCAGATGTTAGACTGTTTCTTTGTAAAATATTATTCTTTCCAGGCTTGTGTTAAGGCTGGAAATGTTATTATGCTATTTCAGAAGTAAAGTAGAATGAAGGTTGGAGAGTAGAGAACTATATACAACTACAACGTCTAGTCCTTTTTTGTTTTGAATGGTTAGTTTTACATGCTTCATTCATAAAAGCAAACCCAAACCGTCAAATGAAACACGTGGAAATGAATACAGCAATAATTAAAACTTAGATAAGCCACCCAGAAATCAATTCTATAAAAAGTTACAGAGTAAGTCTTCTGCATTTTATTTATTAAGGAGCATTTATGAAATCAGGAAACTGTTCCTCACTACAGTATATGTGGAACAGATCTATTCAAAAGAAGGTGTAACACAAAGTCTGAACAGTGAGCAGAGCTTTGGAATCAATTTGAGATGTTGCTTCAATACCAAAAGATATTTTTGGGAAAAAAATGTTGGACGTTTATGAAAAAATTGCAAAGTTAAACTGTTTGAGGGAGGATAAAAAGAAAAGACAAATACCTAAGAGTTAAGTGGAAAAGAAAAAAACACCCTAACATGTAGGAAAGGTTGGAGAAGTCAATAATCTGCAAAAGCAGATTGTGAGGGTTTTTTTGGAAAAATGTTCTGCTACTGTAGACAGTTACAACTTCATTAACTTCAGCTGCATTTTGATAGTATGTATTAGTCAAGAATCTGCTCAAAGTTTTGTGAAGGCTAAGTCCAATGGGTTTCAAACCCATTGGAATAACATCATGTTTTCAGACAGCTTGCAGTAAGACTGCTTATTGAAAGCATCCGTCAAGGTGAGCCAGCTGAGCTTGGAAAGATAAAACTGGGTGAGAACGATAAGTGTTTGCCATACAACGTTTCAGGAGACTGAAAACCCTTTTGTGGCAGTTTAACTGCAGCACAGTACAACTAGTGTCCTATATGAATTCTAGCATGGCTGAAAAATGCTAAGAAAAACCTTTCGTTTTCATTTTCATCTGAACATCACACTGCTTGCTAGGTTCTTTAATCATCTAATTGAAGAGAGTTCCTAACATTTTTTATTTTCTAATTCACTTTGAACAAACGCAGTAATTGCTGAGGAAAACACACTCAGTATCTGTACAGTATGTGAGAAAAAACTTGCTCCAGTGCTCAAAGGAGTGAAGCAATTAAACTTCAAGACTGTATCACTATATTGAGTCAATATGGAAAAAATATTTGTGAAATTTAAAACATGATATTAAAACGGAAACTTTTAGCAATATCTGGATAATTTTTTGAAATGCTTAATGTTACAAAAATAAGAAATCAGTGTTATGGTTGTAAAATTCATGTATTACATTTACAATTTTAATAGTACCAAACTGTTAAGGTTGTGTTTTCAAAAAAATAAATTTCCAATCTGACAGATTCTGAAAGAAAACAATGAAGTTCTATAACCAAGTAATTACAAAGGTTTCTATGAAGTGGTTGACATTTCGTAGCTAAGAGCTGCTTTTCCAAATGCAGTGGCAACTTCACTTTATGCATCCTCATTTTGTCAACCAACACAGACTCTGAGGTAACGAGAATGTCTTAAAAAGAATACATGAGCTGGCATTCTCAGGACCTCATTCATTCCCAGATCTGTCAAATAGATCTGTCAAAAGACAGGTTTTCTTTTTTCTCATCTGGTCTGTTCTTTCCTCCCATGTAGCCAATGTATTAATTTTCTGCTCACCTAATCATAGCCGCACCTGAGAATCATGTAGAAACGACATGCTCTTGACAGCCTACTGACATGTGTACTGTACCTTGTATACCACAGTGGCTCTTGTCACCTAACATTACTAACAGCATCCATCTCATCTTCTTATTTTCTACAATGAGACGTGCTCTGTGAATGTAATATTGAGCTCTAACCACTTTAAGATAAATTATCAGCATAGTGCATTTCACACATGACTCCCATTATATCCCACAGATACAGTATAAGCCTCTCCTTAGCAACTGCAGCAAAAATGGACCCCCTTAGGTGTTTTTCCCAGCTAAAGAAACTAACTTGGTATTTTATGAACTTTATATATGAAAGAATCTTGGCTCCTGTCAGCTCAAATTATTCTGACTAATGGTCCTTAAGATGCATTTTTAGCCCTTTGCCTAGTTTGGGTTCTGATACTAAAGCTTCTCTCTTGCAAGCCTCCCACCTCAATAATTTTAGCACCAAGGAAAAAAAAAATTTTTTCCAAAAGCAGAAATATCTTCCCAATAAAAACTAACCATTTATACAAGAATTATAATCATGTCATAAGCTAGAAATCCATTTTATATGGGAAATAAAACTCCTAGCATGCTGGCAAGAGTGGAGACACTTGATTTATTTTGTGGAACACCAGGAAGAGTCTTTTGGTTGGACTTCACTCACATACTGAATGGGGCTGCAAATATTTTCAAATTACTACAAGCTTAAGTAGACTATTGCTTCCTGTGTTACTCTAAAGCTATTTAACTCAGTTAATGTTTGGAGAAAGACAGAAATTACAACTCCTTGTTTAAAAACACTAGCCTCATGCTTACATCATATCTAGTGAGTAAGATGTGACTGTTGTGGCATCAATATTCATTAACACACCATACAATATTTTAAAGGAAATAACTGAATAATAGCAGCTAATTAATACTTCACACATGAACAGAATCTTCCACCAAACAGCATCAAAATTTTGGCATTTGCTCCCTCTGCAGCAGGAAGGGGTGTAACAGCAGACAGCAATGTCCCGATACAGATAAAGTCAAGCCCTCAAGTCTGATGTGATCTAGTCTGGTCAGGTTAGCACAATTGGGCAATGGCTAGTTTGGTATTGCAGTTGAACTGCTGTGAAGTGAACCTAAATCTTTACCAAAAAAAGATGAGGGAATTGGTGAAAAGGGGAAGACTGAAGCAGACAATGCATCTTTGATGCCTTCTGGTACCAGTTTGTTTGAATCTGGACCAGACATTTGACTTCACAACATAAAATATCCAAGCTAACTTTAGGCATCTTTGTACTACCGGACTAGCTCTATGGTTGATTAGATTAGGTTCTGTGATTAGATTATCTTTATTAGACTGTTGTACTTAGTGGTAGTCACTGCAGATGAGGATAGCCAGAGTATAACACAGGGCTCATCTAATACTATGCAAAGCATATTTCCTAGTGACTGAAACCCTCAGCGTATCAAAACCCAAGGACCTGTGACGACAAGACAGGCATTGTGCAACAGTTTTGTAAAGTCATCCTCTTTTCTCTGGCCTTCCAGCAAGGCTAAAGGGTGAAAATGTGTGAGTTTTCTTACTGAGAAGTCCCCACTGAGAACTACACCACCACAGTTTAGCATCTGCACTGATTAGATGTTGGCTTTTGTCTTGAGTCATGCCTAAAGTTTAGTTTTTCTAACAGTGTAATAATATGTATGTTGAAAACATACAAGGTATATATGAGAGTTTGAGAGAACCTCTTGAGCTTTAAAAGAAAGTTCTGTTGCTATCAAACAGAATTATACCAAGTTCATGCTACAGTGGCACACACAGAACCTATTACATCATAGATGTTCAAGGAGTTAACTTCTACAGAACCATTTTACCTGTTTATATAGCTGCACTGGTTTCTGACTTTTAAATAATGGATGTTCGTAGAATTAAAAAAGTAATCCCTGGTTAAAAGATGGTATATACATGTAAAGTGCTGCATACCACCAACTGCCAAGAGGTGGTGTTCACAAGGTGAGATAAGTGAGTGAATACACCACTGCTATGGTTGTGCAGCTGAACTGACATCAGTGAACATTAGAATAAATAACTAACTTTGGACAGTAAGAAGAAAACCAAACCAACCCCAACAAAACCCCATAAATCCCACCAAGTCATAGTGTCCTCTTTTAATGATGTGTAAGGTAAATTTCTGACTTTTCTAAAAGGATAGAGAATGTTCCAAAACTAACTTCTGTCTTCTTTATTAGATGACAGCAGCATTCTCTTGAATTCTTTTCTCTGAACAGCAAATATTTTAAGGAACATTAGAGAAACTTTTGCTCAAAGTAACAGTCATTCATGTTTTTCTCTCTTGCTTTCTTTATATAACACTGGCATACAGGAAAGCAATGGACACTGAAGAAATCTTCATTATGATTTTACAGGCAGACCTACTACCAGAACTGTTTTCTACTTTAACATAAAAATTACAATATCCCTAGAAGTCACATGATTGACTCTGGGTTCAGTGAAGAGGTAGACAATTTAGGTGTTCTACTATTCTTACAGTTTTATTTTCTCAACAGAGTCAATTAACATAAGGAGCTTTGTGCTATTGTGATTACATCGCTTCTAGTACAGGAGCCATTTGGGTATCTTTGTTCTGTGCACAGAGAGCAGAGTTTCAGTGTAGCCGTGTTCATTTAGAGTGGTTTGTCCACATATTCTGTCTACATCAAAAATAAAAGCACTGCTACTGTCACACTTGCTGACAATTTAAAACCAACCCTGAAAAACCTTTAACTGAAGGCAGTAACTAAGCAATAAAATTAAGCAAGTGTATAAATTTGCTCACTGGGCACTGATACTAAATTATAAAAGACAAATAAAAAAACTGGTACAGAGGAGATTAGTTTAAGTTGCTGCAGCTTGTGTTGTGTTTGTTTTGTGGATAAGGAGATGAGCTCACGTTTTACAGATGTCAACACTTGTCACCACTACCGAATTCAACTGCAAAAACCCTACTGCACACTTCCAAAAACACCTCTTTGGCAGCATTGGTTTCTACAAGGCACATAGACCCCATGCTTCCAAAATTGCTAATCATGCCTAACCAGTTCTCCTGTATCCTTTCTATCATGCTGTGAAACATATGTGCTTCCGTTGCAAATAGTCTAAAAATAATTATATGCATGCAGCTTTATCAATTCAAAAGAGAAATCCTAAAAAGGCTTAAGAATTTAGGATCTCTATCAGCTTCCAATGGCATGCAGCCTTTAGGACGGTCAAAGAGACAGCAATTCCAGGAAAGAAGAGAAAACAGCACCCATTAGCTAGCCACAAACAACAGCAACTCAAATAGCAAAAGCAGAGCAGACTTACCCTTTCCCTGCCAGAAATTCTATCTATTTCTGCAACTGTTACAGGGCTTGAGAGGGAATGAAAACTGTCCTTTCAGTAGAACAGGAGAAGACAATGAACACTACCTCTGTTGACTGATATCTCTTAATACAATGCATAGCATGCGGTGCCTGTGGCTACACTTTAAGCATCTTCCTTGATACCCTTTAGTGAAACTGACCCTGAAAAAAAGTGCAACTGAAATTCACATACAAGTTCATGCCAAGTTTTGACATGACCCTAGAGCAGGGTCCTGGAGACCATCTGACACATCATGAAGCAGACACGCATTTTCTAAGAAGTCGTATGTCACTGTCACCAGAAATCAAACACTATATAGAAATCGGCATATTTAATAAAATGCCATTGAAAGGAATCCTAGTCAGAACACTGCTAAATGACATGCCCAGTTCCTGAACCAAAGCAATCAGCTCCAGTGTCACTGGGTAACTACCTGGGCACCAAAAAATGGCAGTTCCATTAAAGCCATGTATTCATCACTTCTCTACTGGGTAAACACCAAAGTTCAAACTGCATTTCCACGGAAGAGTTCAATGTGGTGTAGCTGGTATGGTATGAATTTAAGATCGATGCAAAGTTTTAGTAGTAGTAGTACAGTCTTCAGTTCAGTGAGATTCTCCTTTCATGAACAAACATCCTATTGACTTTTCTGTGAGCTTTATGCACTTTAGGTCTGCAAGGTCAGGTCTTCTGTATATATCTTAATGATCTAACCAGAAGAACAATTTTCATACCAATACACAAAGTATGATAGAGCAAGGAGAGAGGGAAAGGTGCTTCCCTTTTAAATTAATAAGAAGCACCAAAATGTATAGATAAACGCCTTTCAGTACAGTTCAGTATTTCCTCATAACAAGAAATAATTGGGTTATAATTACTCCCCAAATGATGGAAGACTTGTGTATTTGAAAGGAGCAAGGCACCATATGCATATGCCATTTCTTCCTATGTATGAAAATCCAGTTGGGACAGCAGAAGAAAAACTGGAAAATGGGTTTTTATAGTTTACACTCAGAGAAAAATAAAAAGAGAATATACAAGCTTCCTAGGAATGCTCTAACAATCCCTGTAAAACAGAGAATGCCATTTTTTTTAAATGCAAATTTGTTCACCTTTTGTTCAATAAAAGATAATAAAATAAATAAAGGAAAGAAAAGCAGCCTGCAACGAGAGAATGTTTGACTGGTTCAAAAAGCTAAGTGCCCTATAGAAGTTGCTGTGCAAAAGAGAAGAAAATAAAAACAAATTCTTTGAAGATTAAAAAATGAAGATACCAGTAAGTGTCACAGTTCTACCCCATATATAAAGCCAGAAATTTTTTTAACAAAAACCACAGGCTGCATTTTTTGAGGAAAAGGAAACTCTAAACCTTCGCAATGCTGTGTGCAACAGAAAGCTGTTCAATGCACTGAAGGTGTATTAACTACCTAAATCCTGAAAACTGGGTTCACTGAAATTCAGGCAAGTCCTGGCTTTTCACTCTCATGGAAGAGAAGAAAAGACTCAAGGTTGACTGAAAGTAACTGAGGTCTTAGAGATTGATTTTAGTTAGTCCAGTGGGCTTTGGAGCAGGACTTTAATGTGAAACTCACTTAGGCAATCAACTATTTCTACCTTTAAAAAATACTTTATTTCTCTCTGCGTACTTGTATATTAGCCTGCCTTTTATGCATTTTCTAACATTGAATATGGTCATGTCACTCTTATGGTTCTGTTTATTGTAACTGTTCTCTGCATAAAAATTATTTATGCAGAATAATAATAATGTTTGAAGAATAACTCCAGAGAGCTATAGTTGAGGTTCTTCTCTAGAGGTGCACATGGTTATTACAATATTTCATTACCACAAAACAATACATCTTCAGATAGAGACAGTATTAGCTTGTAATATTCCCTGCTACCATGGTACCAACTTTTCCATGTAAAGCAATTTAGTCACTTCCCTATTGGTTATAAATGAAATATTAGTGTTATACTTCATAGGAAACACCTACTGAATTTTCATTACAGTACAGTTATATTACTTATACAGTTAGAAAATCTACTTGTCTTTAAGCATGTCACTGCATCTCATTAAAAAATGTCTAGCCTAACTAAGATTTACTAGCCAAAACCCCCACGTTTTTCCAGTTTTAAGTCCTCAATTCAATCAGCCTGGGTTTCATTACAGATTTTCTAAACACCACATGTCATCTCCATGGTTCTTTTAATTATCTTTCATAATAACACCTATCAGAATCATTCAAAGACTATAAATCTTTGTCTTTTGAGACAGAGAAGCACCATCACAGAAATTTTAATATCCCATGAGATAATCTGGTACTATAACTATATTCTTATCCATCTAATATTAACTATATTCTTCTCTTGCTACTATACAGCAAAAAAACCTAAGACTATAACTATTTGTATTGTTTTACATATGAAAGACATGGTCATCACCTTCAGAAGTTTAACCAAGGCCAGGTTGGATGAGGCTTTGAGCAGCCTGGTCTAGTGGAAGGTGTCCCTGCCCATGGCAGGTGGGTGGAACTAGATGATCTTTAAGGTCCCTTCCAACCCAAACCATTCTATGAACATGATTTTAATTTTTCAACAAAGAAAATATATGAAAGTCAAAAAGTTATTTAATTTCTCTCCATATAAATAGTCCATTAGATAAAGCAGAGCTACCTTTACTAACACTATGCTCTTCTTGGCAAATCAGGCAAAAATATCATCCAGTGAGTTATGAAAACCTGGCACAAAAGAATAACATGTACAAAACTGAAGCAACTACAGAATTCACAGGTACTACACAAGACAGCATAATGGATTAACTATTTAGGCATGCATAAATAAATATGTACATACTGCCTATTTAGAAGGCTTTTGAATTGAGAAAAGATGAAACTAAAGTTCTTATCAGCATTTTTATCATCACTGTGGAAATGCTAGGCTAGACCCTCAGGTATATGAAGCTTCTACTCTACAAGAGAAGCAAGTTATGAAGCTAGTTAACAGTTACTTGATGTTGTAGTGCTCTCAGCAGCTACACAGATCTGGCTTCTACCACCTGGCTAGGGCTCCTAGGAGACCAAACTGTAATACCCTTGAGCTTCACCCATCCAAGCAAGTACAAGTTCCACCAGGTACACATGTATGCCCATGTGTCTGAGAGCACTGTCAGATGCAGCAGATCTCATCTGGCTTCTCCCAGCTGCTCTCTGGCGGTTGGGACCAATTGGTTACAGCATGCAGTGGCCAGAATGCCACTTGGAAACCACATGTAGCCAGGACTGCTGCTCTTTTAAACTTGTTCTACAGATAACTCAGGCTCAAAGACTGTAAAGAAACAAGTACTACTAAAAGCATTTGTAATGTAACTAATAATAAAACTGAATTGTTATTAATCATTGTACTTTTAATTCAGAGGATATTTCAACATACAGGATTGTAGATGCTTCTTTACATCCGCACACACATGCTTTGTCTTAAAAAGAATTACAAAATACCTTTTAAAAAGTAAAACCGTAATATTTTTTAATACAGCTGCTTGAAGACATGTTGTTGAAACTGTGATTGAAAATTACTTTGAAACAACTGCATGTTGTGTAAGTATAACCTTGCTTACAGATCATATTTGGCCAGTAACACAGAAATTGACAGAGTTTGAGAGATGGGCAAAACATTTTTAAAAAGTTTGGGTACCTCTATAAAGTTACAAAAGCCATGCAGAACCCTTATTGGTATCTTGCTAGGAAGAACTGCATTATCAGTAACTCTGGATAGTACAGGCTCTAAGTTAGTTCCAATATATCAGGTACCATACAGTCAAAGTCAAAACCACCTGAGCCCAAAAGGTCTTACACAGAAATTACAACAGGTCTGAGTCTTCATTTCACTGACAACTGTACAAACTGCATAGGACTTGCTCAGGCATAATTGACTTGATTGCTCATGTCAGCAGTCTCACCACAGTGCAATCACCTCAGACAAGCATCTAATAGTGAAATGAAAGCATGCAATAACTTGGCTGAGTGACCACACTGAAAATAGGGACATAATTTACAAAAGACAAGTTCCATTAGCACTTATATGTTGCTTACTTTTACTGGATTATAAAGAAATTTTCATTTCTTGGAGTTTCCAAACTATAAAGGAGATTTCCAGGTGACCTCAGCTGTGACATATTATCTGATACGTGGCTTCCCCAGACTCTGTGGTTAAAATAGTAATACATAGTTTAAAATTATATAAAATGGCTATGGTCTGGCCCAGGCTCAAACTCCTACACCTTGGTTCTGCCTCTAAGTGGACCTGTGATCCAATAACAGCCCCCCAGAATGACCTACTATAACGCAGCCAGCAACAGTCAGATGCCTCAGTCAAAAGCCAGTGACAAAATGCAGCAATAGGCAGAGGCTCAGGGAAATCTTCCACCTGCACATGGGGTGTCTGTCTTCCAAGAAGTCCCTGCAGGGCAAAAAAAACCTAGTAGAAGCCTACTGTGACAGTCTCCCTGTTATATGATCCGCTGCTGCTGCTGCATCATCCACATTGATTCATACATTTTACTAATGCCTTGGTGCACAGTCCGATACCTAGTACAAACGTAACACCTTCAGAAGAAAACCCATTACTCATTACTCATTTTCTGTGCAGTTTTTATTGAACCATTTTGCAATGTGCCATTTTATGTTTTACCTTCTAAAAACAATTAATGAATTTTGTTTCAGAAAACTGAAATGACAAAACGTCTGAAAGTGGACAGCCGATGCTATAGCATGACTTTCCTCTCCAAAAACCTGCAGGTGAGCTTTTTGCTTCTACTAGCAAACTCTCTTGCCCCCTACTTTTGTCATGACCATTTGTGAGATTACAGTACTGTCTAATTGTGCCAAATGATAAAGAGTAATTTAAAAATGTGAGGTGCAGTACCAAATTCACTTTGCAGTAGACTTCAGGTGATATCAATACCAAATCTTAAAGATGATGAAGAACTACTGTTTCTTCTCTACAAATGGAAAACAATTCATGAAAACATCTTAGTTTGGAATTTTTCAATAATTGTCTGTTTAGGTTTAGAATTTGCACCAGTAACAAACAATAGTATTTAATTTCCCTTTTAAGTGATGATATTACTGAACAAGCAGCACATAACTTCTAGAAGTTAGTTCTTAGGTTTTTGTTTGATGCCTTTATGTACACTTCTTTTTTTCATACCCACACCAATCAAGATTCTGTATTTTTTCCAGAGAAATATTCAGAGTAAAATACCCATAATACGGTATTTCAGTATCTCCTCCTCACTTGTAACTAAGACAATTGTGTTGAATTCTATTCCCATTGAGTTCTAATTCCATAAACTAGAGAGAATATATGCATAAAACAATTTTGTCCCAGTAGCAATATATTTTCCATGTGAAATGTTTAATACGATCCAACCTGCAACTTCAGTAGCAGACTGGATGCTCAAATTCTATTCCAGTCTATTCTTTTACAGTCTATTTCAACCCCTGGGAATGGGAATGTTTGACTTCTACAGTAATCTGAAACTTGCACATGAAAATTTGCAGCAAGTAGGACAGTCTCTTCAGAGTTTGCAAACATTTTTTCACTCCAGCTGCAGCACAGCAAAATATTTGTGTAATAGGTATTACAAAGCAGTAGTAATGTCCTCTTTGACAAACTGATAGGATAGACGTAAATCCCAAGCAAGTATATGCAGACTTGAGCCATCAGACTCAACCTGACCTAGCTGCCACTAACCTGGTGGGAAACTTTCATTTGAAGCTTAATTCATGTGATAAAAACCTGATATGATCAGATATGCCCATACATTTTAATTTTTCAGCAAACTTTTAGCAGTGCTATGTTACTTCCTAGCTTATTTTAAGCTTATTTTAAGCAAATACAGTAGTGAACTACATATAGCAGAATTTGGTTTATGATTATATGTGAGATAAGATGCATTTCCTGAGGCCTCTTACCAAACATCTAGCATACTCAAAAGCTTGGTAACAAGAAAAACTAGTGGGTCTACTACCAAGTCTGAAATCCAAGCAAAATGTATTTTTTTTTTAACATGGAAAAATCTTGCCAATTCTGAAAGCTTTAAGTAAACTTTTATAAAATGCATTTTTACAGTACAATGCCATAAATGTACTAATGCCACTCTTACTAGCTGCCTAACAGACCAAATAAGTTCTTGCGATTTAAGTGTTGTCTTAGAAAATGTACACAGAAAGAATTAACTAGTTTAGACTATTCTGTGGATGCCCACAACAACATGGCTTCCTTTACATGTACCACCCTACTCACACGAAAGTATTTTTTCTAAGGAAGAGCATATTGAAATTTGGCTGCTGATTCTGAAGTGTCTTATAAAAATGTTAGATGAATGATTGCATACATCTTAACACAAGAAGATACTGTCATAATTAAATAATGGAAGACAAGTTCCACTTTTTAAGCTGATAGTCTGTTTAAGGCAGATAAGCAGTGCAAGTGGCACTGCTCTATCAGTATGCTGCTAAACGTACTCAGCACCGATTCATCAATTACCGCTACCATGGCCTGTAAGTACTGGGGACAAAAAAAAAAAAAAAAGATGGCTATACAGTAACAATGCTTGCATCAATCCATAACATCCTTGCAGGCTATCATGAATTCACTATTCCACATGAAACTAATCTTGAGCTGCCTCAGCCAACAGAAAGCTACCCAGGACTTTGCCACCAGCATACACAGGGACATGCTTGTCATGAAGTAGCACTAGGCCAGTTTCAAGCACACTATGCAAAAGGGATATACCAAAACCTTTTTCCGTGGCAAACAACTGCCTTGTCTCGGTTGCTACAGATTCTGGCAGACAGCACCCATTAAACAGATCAGGAAGCTGACTTTAAACCACTCATTTCAAAATTCAAATAGTAGAAATGTTCTATTTGTTATGTACTTGAATACATCCTAATTTGAAAAAGCTGTTCTAGTGAACTGTGTTATGGTGCAAAACAAATGAAAGAAGAATCCAATTGCTGCAAATAACTACCATTGGTAACCCAGTCTCTTAGACAGCCAGATTTACACAGCAGATGACCTCATCAATGGACAGTAGAACAGCCAGGGCCTTTCTTAAAAAGATGTAAAATACAATTCTTTAAGGTACATATTTAAATTAACAAACCAATAGGTTGACTACTAAAATAGTCCTGTACTTCTGCCAAGTACTTTAACAGCAATAAATCGAGAAACAGAGCAGCACTTCAGGCTGGGGCTTGACAAGCACATAAAGCAATTTAATGGCTGCCTGTCAACCATCTTGCTCTCCTCTTGCATTTACCTTCATAGTTCCATGTCCTCCCTTGCATCAGCCTTCACGAGGTCCTCTGTGAAGCAGATTCAAGCTGGCAGAAAGTGGTTTTCAGTTTTGCTTTGTTTTTTAAGCCGGGGAGGGGGGACACTTGTCTTCTGCCAGACTAATATGCTGAAGTGGTTCTGCAAAGGATTAGGAAGGATGGAGTCATTGTGACTGCAAGAAGGGAAGACAGGACCATCACAGACAGGCTGTCAGAGTCACTTATGCTGCTGTGAAACCACCTTTATTACTAAGTAAAACCAAGTAATAATGCAGCATGCTAATAATACATTTCTAATGTTTCTTTAAACCTCATTCTCAATACTGTTTGCAATGCAGCAGCTCTTCTAAGTAACATGCTCAGCATATCAAATGACTTGCCTGGTTCTGAACAAGGAACATGAAGAGATCCTTTCTATAACGTGGGCTTTCAGCCTAACCTCTGATAAAACTGGGAGGGAGGAGGGGAAACGCTTTCCTTATTATTTGCATGTTACAATGAAATGTAGTTCACAAATGGAAGGTGATTATTTAGATGGTATTGGAGTTAAGACGGTTGTGTAGTGAATCTGTAGAGAGGCTAGGAAAGCATTAAAGTTATTTCAATAAGCATTGCTTTGCACTCCAATATTTTTTAAAGCTTCTTTGGTTTTAATTAAGCGTAATTTTAACAGGAATCAATGTGGATCAAATACTATATACCACCATTCTCATTTCCCCATTCAGTGCAGTTGAATTAAGTGCTATGGAAGGCATCTTTCAGAGGTTTTTTTCTTCTTTATCCGGTCTGGGCTTCTGGATGCAGCCCATGTTAACTGAGGTTCAAAGGAAAAAAAAAAAAAAAAAACAACAAAAAGCAAAGCCTGTGTTACATACAAGCTATTTTCAATATCTATGAACACTTTGACTGATCTTCCACAACACTTTTATCCCTGTCAGATGTACATGCAAAAAAACTCATAAGGAACGATACTGTTGGCAAAATTAGGACAAAGACAAGAAGCTGCCTTCAAGCACAGAACTAATGCCATGCTGATGGCAAAGAACTCCATAAGCAACTTGCAAAACCTCAAAGAGCGGATAAAAAGATAACAAAGGAGCTTCAGTGTAGATACATATAAGCTAATACATCTAATGAAAAATAATCTACATCATGTACACACCATGCTGACAAATGACTTGGAAAAGAAATATAGGAGTCATTATTGACAGATCCCTGGAATTAACAGTTTTATGTTCAACAGCAACCAAAAACCCAGCAAAACATTGGGCATCATGAGGAATGGCACTGAAAACAAGACAGAGCACATTTCTACAGCCCTGGTCCACCCACATCTCAAGTACCATGTGAAGTTCTGGTCTCTGCATCTCAAGGACAGGCTCTAGTCAGAGAAGGGCAAACAAAACATCAAAAAGATAAGAGTGTCTGCCTTAAAAAAAAAGACTAAAGAGGCTGTTCAGCCGGAGAGAAGGCCAAAGCAAGATATGATCAATCAAATCATGAAGGTGGTAAATTAATTAACGTAAAATTTCTGCTTGCTAAATCCTCCAGTAACAGAACTAAGAGACACTTAACAAAGTTAGTAAGACATTAACTTCATAAAAGATTAAAGCGGTTCTTTACAAAGCCCGTAGTAAGCTTCTGGAACTTGCCACCACAGGAGGCTGTGAAAGCAGTGAGCATCACCAAGCTTGAAAAAGACAAGTTCTAAGTTGGCAGGTCCACAAATGGGCTCTGAAAACATTGAGCAGATCTATACCTGCCACCTCTAACACAAAAACTAAGTATGTGGAGAGGGTACAAGGGAACAGATACACAGGGTGGCTAGGTTTGTGTCCAGCCCCTAAACAGTGTCCCTTCGTGTCACCGTCAGAGACCAAACCCTGAGTATGAAGGCCCACTGACTCAATAGAGCTTTTCTGATATACCTCACTTCAATTTTATCTAATATCTTCTGTCTTTTGTTAACCTGAGGAAAAAAAAAAAAAAGAAGAAAAAGGTGACATCCCTGCTTCCTTGTCATACAGGTCAGATTTGAATAACAGCAGATCTTCAATATAAATTCTAACATAAATTAGTACTATATTGTATTGGGTTTGTGTGGCCAGGTTTTGGTAGCAGGTGGGCCAAAGGGCTGGCTTCTGTGAGAAGCTGCTAGAAGCTTTCCCTCTGTCCAATAGAGGCAGCACCCGCTGGCTCCAAGTTGGAGCCCATCAGCAACAGTGGTAATGCCTCTGTGATCACACCTTTAACAAGCAGGAAAAAAGTTGCTGCGCAACTGCAGCTGAAGAGTGAGAATATGTGAGAGAAACAATTCCACAGACGCCAAGGTCAGTGAAGGAGGGGGCAGAGATGCTCCAGGCACCAGAGCAGAGATTCCCCTGCACCCCTGGTGAAGACCATGGTGAGACAAGCTGCACTCGTGCGGCCTACAGAGGTTAATGGTAGAGCAGATATCCACCTGCAGCCCGTGGAGGACTCCACGTTGGAGTGTCAGAGCAGGTGCCTGCCCAAAGGAGGCTGTGACCCCATGCTGTGGCTGCCTCTGGGGCAGGCTCCTGGAAGGACCTGTGGAGAGAGAGGAGCCCACACTGAAGCAAATTTGCTGGTGGGACTTGTGACCTCACGGGGTACCTGTGCTGGAGCAGTCCTGAAGGACTGCACCCCATAGAAAGGGCTGGAGCAGGAATGCCATGCTGAACCAAAGAAGAGTGTTGAGGATTCTGTCCCTCGTGGAGGAAGGATCAGCAGAGACAACATGCAATGAACTGAGTACAACCTCCATTCCCTGTCTCCCTGCACCACAGGCAAAAAGGAGGTAGAGAAGCCAGGAGCAAAGTTGAGCCTCGGAAGAAAGCGATGCTGTGGAGAAGGTATTCTATGATTTGATTTTTACTCCTCATTATCCTGCTCTGATTTGATTGGTAATAAATCAAACTAATCTCCCCCTAGTCAAGTCTAGTTTGCTCATGACAGTAACTGCTGAGTGATCTCCCTATACTTCTGTGGACCCATGAGCCTCTTGTTATATTTTCTCTCCCCTGTCCAGCTGAGGAAGGGAGTAATAGAGCAGCTCTGGTGGGTACCTGGCATCTAGCCAGGGTCAACCCACCACATGTATCTTTAAACAAAAATAAGGATCAGACCCAGGAGGAAATATTTTAATTACTCCAGCCAGCATGACCCCCACAAAGCCACAGATGTTGTTCCACAGCAGGATGGGCTATTTCAGTGGAAATGGAGCCACCTGCTAAGGAACAAAGGAGACAAACATCAGCCCCTCAAACACCAGAGCTCCAAGATAGCTAAAAGGGAAGCAGGGCTAGGCATGTAAGTCAGTCACATTTTTACTAGAGCCAGTATCAAAAGATATTAAGAGTTAAAACTTAGTGGTACTCAGATGGCAGTCTCTAAAAACCCAGTGCAAAAGCCAGTATCTATAGGGCATTTTCTGCCCTCTTCCACATAAGGTATTTATACATTAAACATATATATTATAACAGAAATATTTGGACACTACTGATAATAGAGAACATCTGCAAAGGGAGAAGGTATGCTGGCAACACTCCATAGAAATTAATAAATATAGCTTAAAATTCTCACATTCTCTTAGACAACTCCCAATAGTCTCAGAGATAGAAGTTGAGAGCATGCAGGAAGGTTAAAAAAGGTGTCTGCCCTCACTACATGTGCAAAATAATACCTAGCAATTTTATATTTTAAGTAGTGATACAAGAAGAGTGTGCTCATAAATGAGATTTGTAATTTGTTATCACACCTTGATTTCTGTATTAATACTATACACAAGGAGGCCCAAGACTCAGAGAGACTCTTGTACATCCTTTCCTTCTGAACGAACTCTATAGAAAGCTGATCCCTGCCACCAACACATCCACAGTCTGCATGGCTCTGCCGAAATTTATACCTGCCTGCATATCAGTCAAAGAACACCTTGTCCATCTTCTTCCTCTCCACCTCTCTTCGTATTACTCTGTTTAAGAGTTGTGTCCTCAGCATCAGGAGCTGAATTCCCATGTCCTGTTTAAGAGCATCTTTTGTTAACTTCCTTGGAAACCATTCACAGGAGACACAGGAGGTGTGAAGAGCAATCTTGGTCATTCACACATGCCTATGTCAGTGTTATGCAGCAGCTGACTATCACCATTTGGAAACATCTGAAGCCTGTGAGTAAGTAACAAAAGGAACGCTTTGATGCAGAGGCATTTTATACTTCTGTTTTTCTGGAATTCTGCACAGCTTCCATACATCAGCATTTACAGTTGCTGTGTTTGCTGGAGACAGTGCTAACGGTCATTATTTTAACCACAGTTCAAAACCAGCATCAGCTTTTCCAAAAAGATTGGTGTACCTTTTGCATGATCTAATACAACTAGGAGATACATCATTCATTCATCTTTTCTCTCATCTTCTGGAACTCTTTGGTCGTTCAACTAAATGTACATATGTACTTATTTCTAGAAAAGCAGGGCACTTGTTTTCCCTAGCTGTATCAAAAGAAATAATTTTCCTACTACTCATAGCAAATTACGTCAAGAATATTTTAGTATCCATCTTTAGCTAAGCAACTAAACAGGCAGCACGTTGGAGAATGTGACAGGACTGACTGCTTCTGTTCCAGATTTCTTATTATATTACATACAGCAATACTTGCTTGTAAAAATTATTACTACAGCTTAGGAAAATCCAAGATTTTTTTTTTTGTTCTTTTAATGTGTCCTTTTAGTTGGAAGGCATACAGACGGACTGATTTTCTTTCATATGAAAGAAAACTATGAAAAGCAAGCTAACCATCTCCGAAACTTCTGCATTCTCCTCTAGCTTTAACTAGGTATGAGCACTGTATAACGACAGTAATTATGAATATTAGTAAGTCTGTAGCTGACGAATACTTTAACAAGTAAATAGTTAATGCATTTATATTCACTTCAGTGGTGGGACAATCCCTGCTCCAAAAAAGTTCATTACTTACTAACAGAGAAAGAAGAGAAATTAACAGTGATTTGAGCTCCCTTCTGAAGATATACAATGGAAATATTTTGATCTTTTAGAAAAGGTTTCATAAGAACTCTGAGGAAAAAGGTACTTAAGACAAGGATAGGTTATGTAACAAATGGAGACATGGTTTAGTGGTGGGCTTGGCAGTGTTAGGTTAATGGTTGGACTTGATGATCTTTTCCAACTGAAATGATTCTATGAAATACAGTGGCATACTTTCTCCTATGTGCATTTCCTCCTGAGAACAATCCCAGAGAAATGCGTATCACAAATAAAGGCTACTCATGTGCTGAAGGTTCTAGTTTACGCATCTGTAAATTAGATTTTTAGGTTAAAATTTGGTGTCACTCACAAGGGAAACAAACAAAAACCTTAGTGTTTGCAGCCTGTAGTCTTCGCAAAAATTCTACTGCTCTCTGCCACAAAAATACCATAAAAATTTATTTTAGGGGTTTATTTCCTAGAGAAGCACATAAGGAAAACACAGGTGAGGTATGAGACAGACTGACACAACTGAACACATCTCAGACGTTGCATCATGGCTACGTGCAACATACTTGGGTCAGGACTGCTCTCAAATTAACCTAAAATACCCTGAAGACATTGTCTCAGGGTAACTAAATGAGGCTTCTGACAAACTGTTTTGCCAACATGACATTTGCTGAACCTCTCTGGATCCATCCCAAATGTGTTATGTACAAGGAACTGACATTTCATTAGCAATTTATGTTCTGTCAGAACCGTTATTTAGTGGTTAGGTATGCAGGGAGGGAATAATATTAACCTGTATCAGTTATAAATTCCACATGTGCAATCTGTAACACTTACTAGTGCCCTCCTCAGCCGTAGAGCTGGGCTTCAGCTCTCCAAAGCAGAGCGCGTATTTCTAACAAGAGCTTACACTGGTTACTCATCTTTGCCAACTACCAGATGAGTTTTAAAATTTCTGAAGGCTTGTTATAACACCACGTGATTGAATGTGTCCTCATAACTGAATTAACACATCAGAATATTCTGTCTCAAGAAAGAACCAAATCTGTGCACTCCTAGAAAGTGGGGAAGGAAGCTTACAGCTACTAAAGAACAAAAAACCCAATCAAATTAAATGCTCTTTGTTTTCTGCAGACAATGTTTCTGAATGGTTTAAATGCCCAACCCAACACACGCAAAAAAAAAAAAATCAGAAGGTAAGAAACTATTTTCTCTTCAGCGGCTGACTGTGGACGCTGCCTTGCTGCCTACTGAACCAGCACCAGACCTCCTCTTCATTCCCCTGATGGAAGGACCAGTTCCATTGCAAAGTCTGGCAGTGTCCTAACGATTCCTTAAAATGTTACATAATCAAGACACTGGATGTTTACACTAACGCCCATAAAGAGCCTCTAAAGGCTGTTTTTTTTCTGAATCAACAAGACCTGACAGTGCTCCAAAGCCTTCCAGCGTCACCTTCTATCACCCACAGTACAGCAGGTTGCAGAACAACGGGAAGGAGCGCACACGGTCACCCGGGATTTCAGCTTTGGAACGCCTCCGTCTCCACGGCCAGCGGTCACGTATCAACCGTCACCGTTACACTTCACTTTAAAATAACTTTTCTTGAACGAACTGTTGTAGCAACTTCCGGACACAGCCTGCGGCCGCCACGACCCACGGCCACCTCCGTCCGCTGCCGCCGCCGGGGGATCGCGCAGCTGAGCGGCCGGGACCGCATGCCGGGCAAACCCCTCCTCGAAGCCGAGTGCAAGGCAGGGCCCCCGGGCGAGCCCCGCCGCGCCGCGCCGCCCCCACCACCCGACCGGCGGGACGGGGCCGCGCGCGCGCCCGCTGCCGCC
>JAVSBS010007004.1:0-33253 GCA_033124195.1 Coracias cyanogaster | reverse complement strand
CAGCCAGTGAATTATATTGTATGTTGTTAATTGTTAAATGGCTGCTGGGCATGATGTAGATGGTATAGAATAAGGGGGGGATAACGTCCTGGTTTGGCTAGGATAGGGTTAATTTTCAATGGGAGCTGGGCTATTTGATACCATGCTGATGTCATGTCCAGAAAACCAGGGGCAGGCAGTCCAAGCCCCAGTCCAAGCCACCCCTTTGTCCCAGTCTGTACCCTCGCAGTCTGTACACTTTCTGTCTCTCGTTTTGTACATCGTTATCACTGTTATTGTTACTGTTGTTGTTCTGACTGTTGCTTTTGAATTGCTGTATTAAATTCTTCTTTTCTCAACCAGTAGGGTTTGCATTTTCCTCCGTCTTTCCTTCCTGCCCAGGGGTAGGGGGGCAGAGGCCACATGGTGCCCAGGTTCCAACAGGGTCTAAACCACTACACAGAGTAAGGTCACTTGGATTTGAAAACCACCAAACATGCAGATCCACAAATGCTATTCCATTCCAGTGCTCAATGAACCTGCTGGGTTACCTTATACCCAGTTGAAACACCCCCTCAATTTATGTCCCCTGTCTGTTGTTCTCATCACTGTTTCTGTTTTCTCAGACACCTCAGAAGTATGGGAAGACTGATGTTAGCCCCTGCCCTTAAGCTGTCTCCTCTCCAGGCTGAACAAGTCTCACTCCCTCAGCCTCTCCTTACAGGGCACATGTCTCAGACCCTGACTGTGTGGAGACCTTCTGCTGAATTCACTAATTCATAAACATTTTCTTTACATGGTGTATATATGTGAAAAGTAGACACAGTGTTCCACATTCAGCATTGTAATGGTAAGCTCTGCCTACTGTCTACCAATCTGGGCAGATTGATCTGCTTTGACTTTCACATTGCTAAAAAAATGTGAATTCATAAGAAAATCCGCACTTTCCTTAGGGGTTTCAAATTTTTGTTAGACTCAGTACAGGAAGGACATGAACCTGTTGGAGTGGGTCCAGAAGAGGCCACAAAAAGAATCCTAGGGCTGGAAACCCTCTCCTGTGAGGTCAGGCTGAGAGATTTTGGGGTAGTTCAACCTGGAGAAGAGAGGGGTCCAGGGAGATCTTAGTGTGGCTTTTCAGTGCTTAAAGGAGGCCTGTAAGAAAGATGGGGACAGACTTTTGAGCAGGCCTTGTTGTGTCAGGACGAGGGGTGATGGTTTTAAACTAAAAGAAGGGAAATTTAGACTAGATATAAGGAAGAAATTTTTTTCCAGCAAGGGTGGTGAAACACTATCCTAGGTCACCCAGAGAGGTGGTAGATGCCCCATCTCTGGTAACATTGTTGGTGTGGTTAGATGGGGCTCTGAGCAACGTGACCCAGTTGCAGATATCCCAGATCACTGCAAGGGATGACCTTTAAAGGTCTCTTTCAGCTCAAAGCATTTTATGACTCTATGATTCTATGACATAGTTTACCTTCACGTCAACTTGAAAGCAGGATCATGTGCTCATCTTGTAAGTCTACAACAATTATCTTTTTATCAATAAAATATATGGTAGCAAAATGGGACTCTCAGATTAACATGCCTACAAATGTCCTCAGTATAGCCAGTCACTTCTCAATAATTATGGAAATCTGGAGCCTACTGAGCTGCCTAAACAGCAGTTGAGGTTTTCTAAAATTTCTCCCTAACCGTGGGTTACTTAGTATCTGGTCCTTCGGAACCAGTCTTTCAGTTTCAATATAACAGTGAGGAAAATCTGTTTTATTTTGTCGAAGTTGCAGGATTAGGGTATAAATATTTACCTTTGTCTTGTAAAGAGTGCCATGTAACATAAATAAATGAACACACTCCTGAAAATTAAATGTTATGTTGCAGCTAATTCATTTGGAGTCATTTAACAGTCACTGGATTTTACACTAATTGCTTTACGGGATTAATGAATTTACATAGCTATTTGAGTCTCACATTTCTCGGCAAAGCATATTTTAAGGACCTAATAAAACTGGTGCACAAGCTTCATTTGATGTGAGACAACTTTAAAATATCTGCCTAGAGACAGGGAATGCCATACAGTGAAGTTTTTCATGAGTAAGCTGTCTCGAATGTAAAAAGTCAGGTCAGAATTGTTTACCTTGAATTTTCTGGGTTTTTTCTTATTATTTTAGTGGATGACTCAAATAGACTTAGCATATAGATCTTTAGAGTATGTGCTGGTTTCTTCACATTATCAAGATAGAGTGCTGAGTCCTGACTTTTTCGGAGAATATATTTTAACAGATCTGTTCACGGGCAAAAAAAAGCTGAGCTTTAAAAGTTAAAGGTTAAAGTAGAGTTCATCTGGTAGAAAATGAACAATTCTAGATTCAAAAGGAAAGAGCATTAGTCTAAATTGTAATTGTATGACTCTTATTTTAATGAAGAGATCATTCATATTTAGGCAAGTAACGTATACAGCCAGGCATATCCCTGAAATGCATGGCTAAATTCAGAACACCACTTTCATCTCCATTGGAGCTTTTCTTTTTAAGCCACTAGGAAATCATGCTAAGAAAAAGAGCTGTGGGTATGCATTGCTATATTTAATATGTGTGTGTGTGTGTGCATGGTGTACCTGTCAGGAGTTTTGCAATTAGATCTGCAGCACGTGTGCAAAACCTCTATATGCTACACAGTCAAATTTCCAAAATCATGTTATTGTAATCATTTATATTACAGGAAAACCCTGTAATAATGGGAAATTCTTGATTCTGTGAGGTTGTTTATTTCTTGCCCATTTGGATATAAATCTTGCATGACAAGTTACTTTACATTTCCAGAAATGTCTGTGCACGTTGGTTGCATACATTTCACTGATTCCTATTTCAATACCGAGGCATGCTGCCTCCAAAGTCATAAAAGCACTTTTCTGCAGGATTAAACACTAAGATTTCTTCCATGTAGTTTTACAGTTCTAACACAATTCAAGTTTTCTTAAACAATTATGAAGAAACAGGGAGATGATGCCATCAAGCATATATTTTTCATGTCAATCCTCCACTATTTTCATTGTAATTGACCTTTCTCTTGCCTCTGTAGGTTGTTAGCTTTTTTCTGTCTAGAAATTTGTAAGTATAGCTTTATGTACATGAGATGGTAGTGTGTGTGTGTAGGGGATTTATAAAAATGTGTCACCGTTAGTCACCAAGTCCTTTAGAAAAAGGATGTGTTAAGCGATGTCTAATTAAAAGCTAGGAATGAAAGTCTTAAGATGCAGAAAACTGTAGCTTATCATTTTGCATGCAGTTAAAACAACTGGTTCTGCATTGAAATACTCCTGGAAGCTATTTTCCACTGATTTTCATTAAAAAATCAGTAGCATTCTTTCTATATTACACTGTTTTCTAGAGGAAGTAGCTGACTGCTAAATTGCTTAATGCTTCTTGCTGTTTATCCTGTTAACATCCTCAGTCGCTGCCTATAAAGGTATTTTCATTTATTATTGACTTCCAATTTAATATTAATTTGCAACAGAAAGAGCTGATCAAAATCATATCACGGGAAGACTACTCATATCTCAGCACAGTGCTCTGTTGCTATGGTAACTGAGAAGAACTGAGGTTTACACAATTACCAAAGTCTAGAATAATGCTGAGTGTTATATATATATATAATATTAGGTATGTATACACACACAAACACACATCCACATATGCACACACACACAGAGACACAGAAAATGTCTACATGTAAGAGTTGTTGGCCATGCTGTGAAAGGAAGACACTCCTTGTCCTTGTGTCTTGCCTGCATCATGATCCATTGCTGAACAAGCAGGCAATTGACATTTCTCATGTCTGATCAAGTAATTCTCATTGTAGATCCCTAAATTCTGTAGAAAACCTGCAGTGCTGCCATTTACTTCGGTCAGGACCAGAATTTAATCTTAAGAGTCCTGGGGCACATACTTCATCCCACTTTCAGCTGCTCTGTACTACACAGGCTTAAGGGATGTAGAAAGTAGGTGAAAATAGCAGAATCCTCCAGCATTCATGGGATCATCGTGTAAAGAAGAACCTCTGTGCTCTAGAATATATCAGATGAGGGTAAGTTGTTTGAAATTTGTTCACGTCTATTCTCCAGTTGCACATTCTGTGTTTCATCTGTTTTGCTTAGTTAGATCAAAAAGTCTTCAGATCATTACATGTTGAAACAACAAATGCAAAAGATCTTGGTGTTGAGGATTAATATAGTATAATTGTAAAATATTAGAATTGGATGATTGCTTAAAATTAGGTTGAAATGAAGCTTGTTTTGCTTTGCATGAGTAGCTGGATTTATTGAAGCCTTAGGCCACATGTGGTGAATCTGTGCTGAACTTACACTTAGTTACATGAAGAGAGGCCCCAAGGAAGCTGTATCCTGTGAAAAATAAGGTAGCCATATTCATCAGCAACAGCTGCATCCTCGAGATAAGAAAAGGAACTACCAGCCTGGAGATAGAGAAAGAATCCAATGAGGAACAAGAAGATCCTAGACCCAAATATTGCTATTGGACCAAACCGTTGCGTGAGGGGAAGGAAACTTACATTTTAAGGGTATTTGTTTGTTCAGAGTCCCTCTCCAGAGGCACTCAGCTCAAGCTGTTTTTCTGCTTCACCATCTGAATAAATTATTTTTATAAGATTCAGTGCCTGAGACTCTGCTATGGGAAACCAAGGGTGAAGAACCTTCTTTAACAATGGGCCTTCAAGTGTCGCTGACCTCAGGATCAGGAAGGAAGACTTGTCTCCCTCAGCCAACAAGTGAGCTTCTATATGCATGCAACTATATTGTTCTATTGTACAATTTCTGCAAATTCTTTCACCTTGTTCCATCTTTCCATGTTTCACCTTCTTTGTATATTTAAAGTATTAAGCTGGGAGTGGGAATAGTAACCATGTCTTATTTTTTTGAAGCACAGAGTTAAGCTTAAGGTTTTGGTTAGTATAGCATTTCTGTAGCAGTGCTGATAATCATAGTAGCTATGAAATTATGCTAGTACAATGTACACGAGTGACTAACTCAGTTTATGCCATATTTTGCCATTTTTTCTATTACCACTTCTCTGAGGAAACACTGTGAATCCATTATTTGCCACGGATGCTGACATAATTTTGATTTTACTGATAGAGTTTCAAAATTTTACTGATTATTGTATCTTGCTGTTAATTATTGTTAGTTAGTGTCACTAGTGTAGCATCATTTACAGTGATATGAGTGGGATCAGTGTCAAACTGTCCTGTCTCCTTTTTCCTAAAAATAGTAATGATCAGTTCACTGAAAATTCTTCACAGAAACACAAGTAGTGTTATTGAGTAGGAGAAAAATCACATGTATTTGAAGTTTCAACTGGATCTTATCTTTCAGTTCCATCCTTCTTAAAGGTTGTGTCATTATTTATTTATTTGATTGATTGTTTCTTTTGCAGTAATATATGAAAAAAACCACACCAGAGATAGTCAGTGAGGCAATGGAATTTAATTGATAAGTGATTGTATCTCACTGCATTTCAGGAGCAAGTCTTTTCATATTTGTCAATCATAAAGACATAAATGTTATCAAAGGCTGTTTCTCAAAACTGAAAATTTCAGAATGTAAAATACTGATATTTTATTCTTCCAAAGCACCATGTCTTTCAGTGAAGTTAAGCTCTTTAATTGGTCGTAATCATGTCATCATCTGAGATGGGCTGTACACCGAGTTTGGGTGAGATTTCTGAAATTTTGAAAGAAACACTCACCTTCACTTTCTTGTTAAAGGTATTTCAGGTCCTTACCTCCCAATCTGACCACTTTATAGAAATGCCTAAGACAATGTAAAAGGGGGTTAAAATCTTTTGCTCTAGTTAGTGAGTCATCCCACTCATTATGTGATCTTCCAGGCGTTTTAAGGGGTTGCAGTGAATGACAGTGATGGGGGCAGAACATGGTTAGGATAGGCACTGATGAAGAGGGATGGTACAGAACAAGTATACCATACAACAATCTGCAAAGGACGCAGAAAACTCTGTGGCTTGTAGGAGCAGCCAAAAAAAGCTGCTGAAACTTAAATACCTTTTGAGTGTCTCCAGCTCGGAAGAAACTCAATAACAGATTAATTCAAAGCCACGCTTGCCCCTACATCTCTTGAACAATTATTCTGCACCACAGAGAACTATGGGAAATCTGTCTGTATGCAGATAGCTTTACAACTAGATATGCCTGTTTACATTTGCACTTTAAAATGTAGAAGTGAGTATAAGCATACCTGAAATAACAACAAAGTGATTTTAAACAAGAAGAAACTATAAAGTTTTAGAAGCTTATATATAAAACCCATGAAGTTCTTAAATTGCACTAAGATAACCATAGTTTATTAAATTTTGTAATTATCTTATTGCTGGACCTCTTGTAAAAACAAATACAGCTCATTAACTTTCTTAGAAATACATTCTAAATCATTGTAATACATTTTACAAGTGATAGATACACACAATGAGTGAGTGTATTGTCAGACTTGGTTCATGACATTTCCAGTTTTAAGCATATATATGCCCCATCTGATTTATGTTTCAATTAAGTACATGTCTAATATCTTAAGGGACTGAAAACTGAAGACGTTTGTGAACTTGCAGCAAATACAGACATGAAGAGTGTTTCAAGGAAAGCTGTCTATATTTTTTGACAACACTATTGGGAGCATTACTCAAATCTGAACTGCATGAATAAAAGAAACCCAGTAAGGAGAATGGGGTCAGTCTGGAACTCTGTGGTATGAATTTGCTGTTCGTACATTACAAAACTGTGTTAATTGCTTTAATTAATTTTCATAATCATGAAGGAAACACATGAGATGAAATAAATTTTTTTTAAACCCACCAAATTTCCAACCACAATTCTATATCCAATATCTAGTATTGATTTAATTTCATTACAGGTTCATATGTTGCATCATTCATTTGACTTCAGTGGAGCTGCTTCTGAGTTAGTATGGTGATAGCTATTGGATTGTCTATTTATGTATATATTGCAAGCTACAGACTTTCCTGTTCTTGCACTTAAAATGCATTCAATCTTTGAAAACACTTCCCCCCCACCCTTAAAAAACCCCTTAGGATGAGGAATCAGGGCTTTCAAAGCGACACTGCACAGAATGTAGTTTTTGAGTCTGTTTCAGTTTAAGACAACTAGGTAAAGAAAAGCTGTTAGTACATAAATTTTTTTACTGATCGACATGCTAAATTCCTCAGAGAATAATAAGATGCGGACAAAGTGAATAGTGGATGAACTGTCAGCCTTCTTGGTCATCCTTATGAAAAGGGTTAGTGCTAGCCAAGAGCCAAAGAGAAGCTACAAATGCTCTGAACTAGGGCAAAAAAGGCTGCTAGGGGGCACTCAGCTCATTGTAAAAGGAGAGTCCGAGGCAATGGTGGCTCAGAAGTGGCTGGCTCACTTCACTGCTGTGCCGTTCACAATTAGTCTTGAATCACTAAAGCAAACAGATACAAAAAGTTAGAAAGGGTGTGTGTATGTCTCTGTTATATAGATTAAAAGTAGGCGAGGGAATATGTGGGAAAACAAGTCCACAGATTTGGAGATCAAATGACCAAGTTTCCATGTGGCTATGTAACCAATTATATTTGTGTTTTAAAATATGTGATAGACAGAAGGAGCAGAAATTCCCCACATCCTCGTGGCAGTAAGTAGAACTTGCTGACTGGCCACTTATTGTTTGTTTAGTTTGATGACTTTTGACGTTAGCTGTATGACCCCAAAAGAAATCAAAATCCTTTGAACTTCAGGGCTACACATACTGATCCCCTAATCCGAGTTCACTTTTACAGACTGTATTTTATGCCACATCTGAAATCAGACAAATCCTTTTATCTGGTACCAGTAAAGTTACTGGAGTAGAAGATTATAGGCTTTCTTTTCTAGACACAGCACTTGCTACTTTTCTTCAAAATGTGTTGCAAGCTACGCTGTCAGCTACCCCAGCAGTGATGGGGAGAGTGGTGGACTTTATTTCCAGTAAATCTTTAGAAGGAAAATAATTGGCCACTCTCTAAGCAGTCTTTGTGCTGAAAGGCACAAGTGATGTGCTAATGCCCTGAAAGCTGGAATGGCTCCTGACTACCCTATGTAAGTGTGGAGAAAATGTGGGTTCCCATGTGGTGTGGACTATCAGCATTACTTTCCCCTGGTGATGGTGAGGAACCAGACATGCAGCAGAACACAAGTAGTTTGCCTGGGAGTATATGAATTAATTCCAAACTAGGCTCTATCTACAGTAAGAACAACTTCATGAGTGAGGAAAAGAAAAAAGACTGTCAGTCCTGTGAGAAGTATTCCCAGAATTTTGGCCAGATAGATCACATAGCTTGTTAAAGAAATTCACCAATCCTTTTGCCATCAAAGTGTGCACGTAACATGAAAGAAAGCACAAGCAGGTCCACAAATAGTGTGCACAATGCTACTATGATATAGTGAGAAATGGACATGCAAGATTATGGACCTGATTACACTTTTGGTGTGCTGGGACTGCCGGGAAATAAGACAGCAGAGAGGTACCTGTTAATTTACGTGGGCCTAATAAACTGTCCTTGGTACTATGCATCGAATCTGTAAGTATTTACTTTTGGGCATATGTCATAGGGTCTCGAATATCCCATTGGTCAGTCAGGATCAGCTGTCCCAGCTGTGTCCCCTCCCAACTCCTTGTGCACCGCCAGACTACTGGCTGGTGGGGTGGGGTGAGGAGCAGAAAAGGCCTTGACTCTGTGCAAGTGCTGCTCAGCAGTAACCAAAACTTCCCTGTGTTATCAGCACTGTCTCCTGCACAAATCCAAAGCACAGCCCCAGAGCAGCTACTGTGAAGAAAATTAACTCAACCCCAGCCAAAACCAGTACATCCAGTTGCAGTTATACTAACCCTCAATGGTTCAATATTCAGCTCAAACTATACACACAAACTTTCTAGTATCTACTATTTCCTCCCATTTTATGCTCACCTGTCCACCGCTTTGCTGGGTCTGGTGAAGAGAGGATGGGGTACTGACAAGTCATCAGTACATCTAATCCTTTGTGGAATAGGTAGGGTGTTGATGTTGCATCCTTATTCTTGCTCTTGGGTCATTTTTGTATGTTCACTGACACACCCTGCACTTTTTTCTTCTTTCATGACAGGTATCAGCTTCATAACTCTTCCAGGTCCCATTATTTGATTATAAGTAACATACCCGTGTTTCACAGGAAAAGATTTTGTGAGTGTCATTTCATAATGTTTAACTTTATCTGTGACAGCCACTTCACAGTGAGTCTTCATACAGAAACAGTGCTGGTTATTAATTTTGAGGAATATCTTATTCCGTAAGCAATCTGTTATTTCAGTAATTTTGATTTGATTATGAATGTTGATAGAGCTTTCTGGTGAGCATAAATTCAGGAGGTATTAGTCCTGAAGAAGTGTTTCCTCCAGCAGCTTCAGGTATTATGTTATAAAATAAAAATTAAAAATTAAAATATTTTATAAAATAACTGCATTTGTACACTTCTTAAATCATTGTAATTTTAAAAGTTCATGTGTCCATTATAGAAAGGATTATTTTCTATGTCTCTTTAAATAACATCGCAAAAAGTCCTATTTTAGGTCTCCGTATGTTTTCTGTGAGGTATAATTAACACATTTCTTAAACCAGCAATCTCGTTAAATCGATGGTGAGAAAAAGCACATAAATTCTTGGAATTTTTCAGATTCCTCTCTTAAAATTACATTTCTTACTGCATTTTCTTTCTTAGAGTTCTGCTTATCTTTTAACATTTCTTTTAATGACCATGTAGGAATAACAATTTGTAAAACCTCAAAACAAGCAAACTAGATCACAAAAGAAAATTTCTCTACAATGTAGATTTTGATGTTCTATGGTGCTTTTGGTCCTGTTCCTTTACTTTTGTGAATTTGAATGGCAGAATCCTGCTAGTTACTGCTACAATATTAAGTGCCTTCCACAAGGGATTTAATATAATCTGAGGCTTCCAGCCTACACAAAACAATATATGTGACAAATGAACCAACAAAATCAAACATGTAGAGATTTAGGTTGTAAATACAGAAGATCTGAGAGGGCACAGTGCAAGTCTGAACATAGGGATTAATATACCTAAACAATCGCTGATGAGCACTATGAAAAATAAACTCTGGATTGTCTTTGTATGGCTGAAACACCTGAGAAAGAAACAAGTGCATTGATTCTTTTCCTCTCCTTGTACTACTAAATATCATATATGTTTCTAAAGACCAGGCATAAATTTGCTGGACAAACATAAGAGAATTAAGATAGACCTGTTTGGGTGGGTACAGACAGACATGAGCATGCTTTGGCTTTGCTTCATATTGGCTGATCAAGACACTAGCCACTGTGCCATGTTCTGAATTACATGTTCTTGGAGTTATTTCCATCAATTCCACCAGAATTGTCTTTTATATGTTTGGGTCTTATCATAGAATCGTTTAAGCTGGAAAAGACCTCTGGGATCATCTAGTCCAACATCTCCCTGAGCACTAGATCACATCCCAAAGTGCCACATCTACCCGTTTTTTAAACACCTCCAGGGATGGTGACTTCACCACATCCCTGTTCCAATGCCTAACCACTCTCTCAGTAAAGAACTTCTTCCTAATATCTAATCTAAACCTACCCTGAAGCAAGTTGAGGCTGTTACCTCTCATCCTGTCATTACTAATTTGGGAGAAGAGGCCAACACCAGCCTTGCTACAACCTCCTTTTAGGTAGGTGTAGAGAGCAATGAGGTCTCCACTCAACCTCCTCTTCTCTAGATTAAACAAACCCAGTTCCCTCAGTTGCTTTTCAAAAGACATGCTTTCCAGACCCCTCACCAGCTTTGTTACCCTTCTCTGCACCTGCTCCAGCTCCTCAGTGTCCTTCTTGTACTGTGGGGACCAAAACTGGACACAGTACTCAAGGTGCGGTCTCACGAGTGTCGAGTCCAGGGGCACAATCACCTCCCTACTCCTGCTGGTCACACCGTTTCTGATCCAGGCCAGGATGCTGTTGGCCTTCTTGGCCACCTGGGCACATTGTCGGCTCATGTTCAGCCGGCTGTTGACCAACACCCCCAGATCCTTTTCCACCAGGCAGCTCTCCAGCCACTCCTCCCCAAGCCTGTATTGTTCCATGGGGTTGTTTTGATCAAAGTGCATGACCTGGCACTTGGCTTTGTTAAACCTCATCCAATTGACCTCAGCCTGTCCAGATCCCACTGCAGAGCCTTCCTACCCTCAAGCAGATCGACGCTCCCGCTTAGTTTTGTGTCATCTGCAAATTTACGGAGGGTGCATTCGATCCCCTCATCCAGGTAATTGATGAAGACATTAAACAAGATTGGTCCCAAAACTGAGCCCTGAGGGACACCGCTTGTGACCGGTCGTCAACTGGATTTGACTCCATTTACCACCACTCTCTGCGCTCAGCCATCCAGCCAGTTTCTAATTCAGCAGAGAGTCCATCTGTCTAAGCCTTGAACCGCCAGCTTCTCCCACAAAATGCTGTGGGAATCGGTGTCAAATGCCTTCCTGAAGTCCAGGTAGACAACATCCACCACTTTTCCCTCATCCACTAGGCGGGTCACCTGATTGTAGAAGGAGATCATGTTGGTTAAACAGGACTTGCCCTTCATGAGCCCATGTTGGCTTGGTGTTATCCCCGCATTGTCCTGCACTTGCCGTGTGATCGCCCCCAAGATGAACCTCTCCATAACCTTCCCCAGTACCAAGGTCAGGCTGACAAGCCTGTAGTTCCCCGGATCCTCCTTCCTGCCCTTCTTATAGATGGGTGTCACATTGGCAAGTCTCCAGTCATCTGGGACCTCCCCAGTTGACCAGGATTGCTGATAAATAATGGAGAGAGGCTTGGCAAGTTCCTCTGCCAGCTTCCTCAGCACTCTCGGGTGGATCCCGAGACTTATCCCTGACTTACGGATGTCCAGTTGACTTAGCAGGTCATTTACTGTTATTTCCTGGATTACGAGGGGATTATTCTGATCTCCATCCCTGTCTTCCACCTCAGGGTACTGAATACCATGAGGATAACTGGTCTGGCTATTAAAGATTGAGGCAAAGAAGGCATTAAGTACCTCAGCCTTTTCCTCATCCTTGGTAACGATGTTCCTCCTCACATGGAATAAGGGGTGGAGATTCTCCCTGGTTCTTTTTGTTGTTGTTAATATATTTGTAAAAGCACTTTTTATTATCTCTTGCAGTGGTGGCCAGGCTGAGTTCTAGCTGAGCTTTTGCCCCCTTCATGTTCTTTCTACACGACCTAACAAAATCCCTATATTCTTTTTGAGTAGCCTGCCCCTTCTTCCAAAGGTGGTAGACTCTCCTCTTTCTCCTAAGTCCCAGCAAAACTCCCTGTTCAGACAGGCTGGTTGTTTTCTCTGCCAGTTTGTCTAGTCTAATCCCCCAGATTCACCTAGGGCAGGCTGCACAGGAACGCATTCAGGAGTGTTTGAAAGCCTTCAGAGAAGGAGACTCTACAACTTCTCTGGGCAGCCTGTTCAGTGCTCTGTCACCGTCACAGGAAAAAAGTTTCTCTTTATGCTTAGGTGGAACTTTCTGTGTTCTAGTTTGTGTCCATTGCCCCTTGTCCTATCACTAGGCACCACTGTGTCACGGTCCGGGCGCAAGTGTCCGTGCCGCCTCCCAAAAGAGACTGGCCCCATGCTCTTGACACCCACCCTTTAGATAGTTATAAACATTTATAAGATTTCCTCTTAGTCTTCTCTTCTCCAGGCTAAAGAAGTCCAGGTCTTGCAGACTTCCCTCATAAGAGAGATGGTCTAGTCCCTTAATCACCTTTGTAGCCCTCCATTGGACTCTGTACAGTAGTTCCCTGTCTGTCTTGAACAGGGAAGCCCAGAAATGGACACAATACTCTAGATGTGGCCTCACTAGGGCAGAGTAGAGGGGGAGTAGAATCACTCTCGATATTTTGGTCAAACTCTTCTTAATGCACCCCAAGATACTATTGGCCTTCTTGGCCACAAGGGTACATTGCTGTCTCATGGTTAACTTATTGTCCACTAGGACCCCAAGGTCCTTCTCTGCATAGCTGCTTTCCAGCAGGTTAATCCCTAACCTGTACCAGTGCATACGGTTTTCCTCCCAAGGTGCAGGACTCTACACTTGCTCTTGTTGAATTTCATGAGGTTCCCCTCTGCCCAAGTCTCCAGTCTGTCCAGGTCTCACTGACCGGCAGCACAGCCCTCTGATGTGTCAGCCATTCCTCCTTGTTTTGTATCATCAGCATACTTGCTGAAAGTACACTCCATCCCTTCATCCAGGTCATTGATGAAGATGTTGAGCAAGAGTGGACCCAGTACTGACCCCTGGTGAACACCGCTATCTACAGGCTTCCAACTAGACTCTGCAGCTGATCACAACCCTCTGAGCTCTGTCATTTAGCTAGTTCTCAATCCACCTCACAGTCCACTCATCTAACCCACACTTTCTAAGCTTATCTACGAGGATTTTACAGGATACAGTGTCAAAAACCTTGCTGAAGTCAAGGTAAAAAACATTCACTGCTCTCTACTCACATCATTATAGAAGGCTGTCAGATTGGTCAGGCATGATTTCCCCTTGGTGATTCCATGCTGACTACTCCTGATATCCTGATAACTTTCTTTTCTTCTACATGCTTCAGAATGAGCTGTTCCATCACCTTTCCAGGGATGGAGGTGAGGCTGACTGGCCTGTAATTTTGTGGGTCCTCTTTTTTGTGCTTTTTGAAGACTGTATTGACATTTAGCTTTTCTCCAGTCCTCAGGTACCTCTCCTGCTCTCCAGAATCTTTCAAAAATGGTGGAGAGTGGCATAACAACAATATCTGCCAGCTCCCTCACACTTGTGGGTGTATCCCATCACAGTCCATGGATTTGTGGGTGTCCAGTTTGCCTGAATGATCTCTAACCTGATTCTCATTGACCAAGGGAGAGTCTTCCTTTCTCCAGACTTTCTCAGCCTCCAGGGACTGGGATTGCTGAGGGCTAGGGGTGGTCTTAGTGGTAAAGACTGAAGTAAAAAAGGTTTTCAGTAATTCTGCCCACTCTGTGTCCTCCATCACCAGTGCACGCATCTCATTCAGCAGCTTGAAGAAGCCTTTCTTGTTGTCTTTTACATCCTTTGCTAGTTTTAATTCCAAGAGGGCCTTACTCTTCCTTGTTGCAATCCTACATACTCTGACAACTTTCATATATTCCTCCCTTTTTCCAATACTGTCAACTTCCTTCTCCAATTTGAATTTTTCCAGATAATTCTTGTTCATCCGTGTAGATCCCTTGTCTCATCACTGTGGGTTCCCCTACCTTCTAGAGCCCTAGACCATGGGATTCTTCCAAGTAGGTCTTTGAAGAGGACAAAGTTAGCTCTTCTAAGTCCAGAATTGCAATCCTACTTATTGCCCTGTTTCTTCCTCACATGATCCTGAACTCCGTCTCATGGTCACTATAGCCAAGGCTGCCCCCAGCTTTCACACCTCCAACCAGATCTTCTTTGTTCACTAGTACAAGGCCCAGCAATGGCTCCTCCACCACCTGTGTCAGAAAGTTATCATCAACACGTTCAGGAACCTCCTGGACACTGCACACCTAGCTATGTTGCCTTTCCAGCAAATATCAGGGTGATTGAAGTCCCCCATGAGCACCAGGGTGTGTGATCTTGAGGCTACTTCCAGCTGTCTGTAGAAGAACTCATTGACTTCCTCTTCCCAATCAGATGTCTTACAGTAAACATCCACAACAGTGTCATCCATATTAGCCTGCCCCTTATTTCTTACCCATATGCTTTCAATATGTTCTTCATCCCGCCGCCCCAGGCAGAGCTCGATACATTCCAGTAATTCTCTCACATAAAGAGTAGCTCCACCACCTCTCCTTGATGGTCTGTCTTTCCTTAAAATGTACATAGTCATCCATGGCGGCATTCTATTCAGGTAAGCTATTTCACCATGCCTCTGTAATTGCAATGAGATCATGGCCCTGCATTCCCACCCAGATCTCTAGTTCTTCCTGTTTATTCCCCATGCTGCCTGCATTGGTGTACAGGCATTTCAGAGACTTAACTAACAAGAAGGTTTCCCTGGAGAGGTGCAAGAGGAACCACCATAGTTATACCAAGCCTTGAGGTTAGCCTTCTGGTTCTCATGTTGGAAGGCAGCTAAGGAGCATTTGTCACTGCTCTGGTTGGCCTGGCTTATTCCCCAGTTGGATGGGATGGCGTGACCATTGCCATCTTGGGCCACACCCCTGTGATCCTTCAGTTTAAAGCCCACCTCACCAAGCTGGCCAGCCTGCTGCCAAAGATGTTATTGTCTCTTCGAGACAGGTGTATTTCATCCTTCCCCAACAGGTTATAATTGTTAAAGAATGTCCGGTTGTCATAAAACCAAAACCCTCACGATAGCACCAGCCACATAGCCAGGAGTTGATATTAATTATTTGTCTATTTCTGGCTTCCCCCTTTCCTTTAAACGGTAAAATGGAGGAAAATAGAACTTGAGTACCAATTTTTTTCACTTGCACCCCCAGGGACTTATAGTCTTCCTTGACCCTACTCAGGTTCTCACTCGTAGTGTCATTCATGCCCACACAGAACAGTAACGGTTGATGGTAGACACCCATGGTGGCACCCTCTCAGCACTGTCTCAGATCTTAGCTCCCAGGAGGCAGCGTACCTCTCGTGACTCCCTGTTGGGTTGACAGATGGATGCCTCAGCGCCCTTTAACAGAGAGTCACCCACTACAAACACACAATGTTTCTTTTTACAGCATCCACTATGTGTTTCTGGTGAAGTTTCTCCATGTAGAGCTTGCTCGTGGATATCTATAGCTGTTAAAACTGTCTCAGCTCCTCTGATGCTGCATAGCCTTACCACCCTCATTGTTCAAATTTTGGTCCTTATATCTAGCCTAAATCTACCCTCTTTTAGTTTAAAAGCATTATGCTTTGTCCTATCACTACAGACCCTACTAAAAAGTTTGTCCCCATGTTTCTTGTAGGTCCCCTTTAAATATTGAATGACTGTAATAAGGTCTCCCCAGACCCTTCTCTTCTCCACCCTAAATAACTGAATTTCTTGCCTTGCACAGAAAGGGGAATTCTTTGGCCCACATACACTGTATAAGTGTGGAGAATGAAGGCAACTTAGGCTATAAAATGCTATGAAGCAGAGCATTGTGCTTAAAACAGTTGATAACAAATTGGAGAGCATATAGATGAACACAACGAGAAAGATGTTTGCAAACTGTCAGCTGCTAAGAAAGAGTTGGAGGAACTGCATTTGTTTAATCTGATGCAAAAAAATCTGAAAGTTGGGCATCGTAAGAATATTCTGAAATGTAGGTATTGCATTAGTGTTTCCACTGTTGGTGTGACTGGCTGCTTTTACATGTGCTCATAGTCACAGCATGTTGGTGCATAAGCAACTCACTGAGAACTGCTAGTGTAGAAGAAACATGATCAATTTTTCTGCATGTCTGCAGGTAACAGAATGAGAAACAATGAAATCAAATTTCAAGATGAAAATTTTAATTTTACATTAGGTAAAACTTTGTAAGTGAGGCAGTAATGAACATTCATTCATGTTCTTTAAAATCTGGCTGGAATCCTCTTTGCTGGAGATCAGAGTCTACCAAGTAGGTTCCCTTGTCCTGTCTTGCCTTACCTGGCAAGTACGTTGGCTTCCTAAATTCACTTCCAGTCATGTATTTTATAGATTTAATGAATGTGTCTCCTTTCTCTCTGTTTTCCTGAATTTTATAATGGATTACAAGTGGTGTTAGGGTTATATGGGCATTTTCTTTCCAAATATCATTCTAAATATATTATTATATTGTATTCCCCCCCCAAGATATTACCTTTACAGGCACTATATCTGTCTCATAGACAGAGAAATGTAAAACTCTTCAAGTCAGATCTGCATGTAGATAATCAACCAAAATTTTTATTTTTCCTCATAGTGCTTGATGATAGACTTCTGGTGTCAGAGTTTCATATGTTGTACAGTTACCTTGTTTGTCTTTTGCAGATCTGTAAAACTTAAAAATCTAAATTCTATCTTTATCTTATAAGCTTGTTTTACAATAAGGCAACCTTTAAACCACAGGTAATATTGCCTTGAGATACACACTTTTCAAAGCAGTCCAGTGTTCCAAGTTGAACACTACTTAGCTGAGAAAATGGGCAGGATAAGTTACTTCATCTTTTTTCTACTGTCTGTAATGTTTATTCACCTTGGTTTAAATAGTTCATTAATTCAGAGTTTTCAAAATGTCCTTCAGCATGCTTCCAAAGCTGGCAGTTTGTTCAATTATTTTTTGTTGGTGCTTAAGCTTTTCAAAGCATCCGTGCAGTTTATTACTCGACTGTGTAATTCATCATGTAATTTAGCACCTATCAGGTGACCAACTGCAGAGCCATGTGAGAAACTGCGATAATTATACATGTTGGACCACTTTCAGCTTCATTTTGCCCACTAATACATCTCACCAGAACTTTTGTTGTTTTCTTAGTAAGTTTTTACCATTTCTATATCTGCCAGAGATTTTTTTTCTGCTGGCAAAATTCAATAGAACATTATTTAATGTAGAAATTTTTCTATAATTTCTATTGGCTGAAAGGTATATAAAAAATGTATTGGTAGCATCCAGTAAATCTCATTCAATAACAGAATAAAATTACAGTAGTAGTAGTCATTGAACAGAGTTAAGTAATTCTGATACCTTAAAATGTTTCTTTTTTGGAATAAAAATGCCTAGTGACTCATCAAACTGATACATACTATCATAGAGGTTTGTGCATTTACCAGATAGACAGATTATAGAGAAATGCGTTTACTATAAGTAGAATGGGTTGGTTCAACTGCATGAAAAAACAGTGGTGAAATAAACTCTATGTCAATGTCTTCCTATTTCAATACATACTACTCATGAATCAATGAAATCCAGTTTATAGGTTACTTCCATTTTTGCTGTATATGATGGTTATTAATAATTAAAGCATATGAGAATAAATCTGTGAACTGAAAGCTGTCACTCATTCTTTTAGAAAAATATGTTTTTATAGTTACAGTGGCAAACACTCTTCCATAAAGGTTGCATCACAAGCTTGCATCAGCATCCACAAAGTAGGTTTTATAGTCTTGTTCATGTTAGTTTAAAAAAAACCCAAAACATTAAATGTCAAAATTCATGTCACATTGTTTGGTTTTTTATTAAGGTTTTTTTCTAGGACAGGGAGCACTGTTGTGCGGTAAAAAACAAACAAACCAACAACTTCCCTTTTATTCCTTAAAATGTCCCTCTTCTAATCATTTATCTAACCATTTGTTTCTCCTCATAAATATATAATGTTATTCCTGATAGTGACACCTCTTGAGAAATGGTGAGGTGCAACCAAGGTTCTTTGATATTTTGAAATCTTCTTTGTGTATTTCTGAAATAGCCAAAAACCTTCCTATGGGATGTGAGCATGGGGAGATATTAGCCAAAGTAAAAGCTGATCATCCCTAGCACTTAGGGTCCAATTCTGAAGGATCTATTTCTACAAATAGGAGCACTAAGTTTAATTGAGAAATGATTGGCTAGAAAATGAGAAATGTGTGTATATGAACATATATTTTATATGAAAGCATGTTAAAATTATATATCTATTTTATGCTTTTTCCTAAATAAATTACTATGAGATTGTTTCTTCAGAAATCCTTTAAGATGCCATACAGAAGTGAAGCATTGATTGATCTCTGCCACATATTAACAATGTATCAGGCCCATAAAAAAACATGCTTTGTTAAAAAAATCCCCAAACCCATAAAACTCCCCCCCCCAACCCAATCACGACAGTATTTTAAATTGTTCTCTATTCCTAACAATGAAGAAAGGATCTAGTCGTAATTAATGTTATTTGCTGTGTGCTATTAGCCTATAATACTATCTGGTGTGGAGATGGTAGATGAAAATCAGGTGGATGGAGTGGAAAAATCCCAAATCTACGCATGTAATTTTGTTAGGGAGTCTGTTTTATTGGGGCTTTTATTATTGAAAAGTTCTCTCTCTAAAGAAGTGTAATGAAAAACATGAAGAAAGTAAAAATAATATGTACTTTTTGTGTACTTCTGCTTTCAGGGATTCTTTCCTCCTTTACCTTTTAGTTTTTTATTCTGTGATTCCTGCTTTTAGTCCTTTGCTAGATCGGAGTTATGGCCATTATTTATGGCAGGAGTGTATCAATATAATTCTGAATTATCAGGCATATTGAAAAAAAAAGCTAAGTGTTCACTGTGGTCTATATTTATATACATGCATTCATTAGTACTGAATATGTAGAGGTTACAAGGTGTATTACAAAAAACAAATACTACTTTGTCTTTAAAATGAAGATTAATGATAATCCTATTTCATCAGCAGACACAGTTCCATTGTCTGTTGACCTTTTTGTGAGTATTAAAATGGACACGTAATCATAAGAAAAAATAACAACCGAAAAATATGCTTTTCACACAGTGAATACAAGGCAATACCACTGGACATAGTCATCTCCACAGAACATTTCATTTTCACGTGAGATTGTAACATACAGAGTTTATGGCAATGATTCAGTTACTGTATAAAAGTTGTAAAATTGTTACAACTGCCTGAGGCCTATAATCGAATGCAGGCCCAATTTCACAAGGTTTTCAAACAGCTTAGAAAAGATGTGGTTATGTAGAAACAGTAGTAGACTCTACATATAGGAGAAAGTGATTGGAACCACTTATTTGTTAGATGTACATTGGGAGTATTAAGGAAGATTTTCCTGACCACATAAAATAAATATTTGAAATAACAAGACCCTTTTCAATCACTGCAATGTTCATGATTCCAGGCAAGTACTTGGTGGCAGACATTAACTTCCTTTTTAAGGATGAGGCAGATGATATGCCTGATTCTGGAAGCTGCCTGAGATCCAAATATTTTCTTGTTATACCAAGTCGATGACACAAAAAAGTGTCTTTAGAGTCTCTCCTGTAGTTAAATGTCTCCATCATGAAGGTGATATCTTGCAGATAGTACAGAGAATTAGTTAGGGCAGATGAATTTTGTTGTATTGTTGTAGTCTCCATTGCTTCAGCTTATGTGCACTTTTGTTTTTTGTTCACTTTTACATGTATATGAGCAAGCTTGTAATTATCTACTGGAAAAGTAATTTATTATGCTGAGGAAATAATTACATACTTTCAACCTGCATGCACTTAATGGTAGTGAATATCATGTTTCATTTTATTCAAGTCGTGTGTTTTTTGGTCTTCACTCATTCAAAATTCATGTCTTTTTTGTTATTTTATAAGGATTTGTGACTCCAGGTAGTAAAAACATTTGGACTTGAATTACATACATAGAATTTATTTTATTCTGGCTTTCATATCACTTTACAGTTTGGGCTTTTCATTGGTAGATGGAGGTTAGCTACACTTCTCTATTATTGATAAAAGTATTTTCAGTTTTTCCAAATCTTAGTTGATCAGATTTTGTTTTGGCAGAATTGAGGATAAATTAGATCTTGGTCTCATTTTAAGCATTTCCCAGAACTGTCAGATGCTGATTCAGTGCCTATTTTACTGTGTGGTTATACATTAGGGGGTTTTTGTTTGTTTGTTTGTTTGTTTTTTTAATCCTAAGTCTGGTTTTGTATTGAAATATTTATGATGTTGTTCTGGGATCCTCTGTATCAGTCCTGTCAATGCTACTTTCTCTGAGTGACAATGCTGTATGTCTACTGACTCTGGTGTTCTCTGATGATTTCTTCAATTCTTGACTTCCAAGTACTTGTGAGACTATGGGATGAAAACAAGAAAAATTTCTCACCACCTAAACCCATTGTATTACATTCAGTATACATTGTAAAAGATAGCAATTACAAAACTTGAAGTGCTGTTTTACATGTTTTATGGGCTGTCTTTTGCTAAGTTGATTATTTTAGTGCTTTATGCTCTTGGCATTTTGATAGGCCGCTTTGCACTTGAGTACAGACATTTCAATTGTTAAGATGAAATGTTTAAAATGAAAAAAAATAGGTAAGCCACTCATCTGCAATGAAGTGAAATTTTGTTTTCTCTTTTTTTTCCTAATTGAATGTGCTAACATGTGGGCTTTGGTAATGGCATGAGCAGTGTTAAAAAATTATTTTAACATATCTAATCCTTGTTATTATCTTTTTTTTTTTTTAATGGAGCAATAACTTATTTTTTCTTGACTCAGTATTATGCCAAAGTTTATTCATGCCTTTGCCTGGACTTCAGAAAAATCAGCAAAATCCATGCATATTTTAGGATGTAATTACTTTTGGGTGCAGGTTAGTTTATCTTGTTTTGCTTTGTTTGAAAAGATTTATTTAGCTCTAATTTTAGTGGAAGGTATTTTAATGCTGTTTTTTACAAAAAAAATGAGAGTACTTTTTGCTGTTCAGCAAGATTTGTGAAGTATAGCAAGGATGAAAAGCAGAACTGACTGAAGACACCACTTTACTTTGACCCATCAGCTTATATTTGTTTACTTTCATCTTCCAATTTAAGAGGTGTTGTTTTTGAACTCAGTAGTTTGACCATCAGCTGGGAAACTTCTAAGAGAATCCAAATGGATACATATTCCTACAAATTACCTATTACTTCTGCAGAATTTTTACTCTCTAAAGATGTCTTTGAAACACTTTTCACATTATAATGAATGTAAACACTAAAAAAGGGGCATCTTCTTTCTTTCATATTCATGTTTCTTTAGGTTGTAGCAAGCAGTATAAAATAATCTCTTGTCATAATTTCAGCCCTGCAAGTGTTATATTTCATTCAGCTGTCAGTTCTTGTTGAGAGGAGCAAGGATATTTGGAAAGAGACTGTTACAATCTCAGCTCTCACAGAATACAAAATCAATAGCAAGAAAAACTGGATATAAATGAGATGGGGCATAAAGAGGTGAGAATATCTGGTCTGTTGGCCTTTGGAAAGGAAGAAATCATCTGTATTGGACAAGGCTGACAGCACAAAAGGAGTTGTATCAGATATAGCTGGGAAAAGATACGGAACTGTTTAAATACTGTCAGTAGGTTGGGTGAGTTTGGAAGAAGGAAAAGTGGGAACCGGTTAACTAGGGTTTTTTTAATGAGAGCAATGTAAGATTTCATATATGAGAAGATGGGAGGATTGAAGTGCTGGGTGATTTCTATTTTTTATTTTCTCCTCTTAGTTATTGAGGAATGCGTTCTGACATTTTCCTTTCATCCCAGCCCCAAGATCTGCCAAGAAAATACTTTCTGTGTGGTATCTGAGATGGTCATTAAACCACTAAGTTCTATTAGGTGTCCTTTATTTCTGAAGCCAATCTTTAATTAATCCATTACACAAATAAGGGAACTGATGAATTAAATCTTTGAAGAGTGACAGTGAACTCTAATTGTTGATTGAGAGAGGTTTTCTGCATGTAATTTCATCTGAAGTAACTTATTTTTAAGAAAACATGTAATTCACAAAGTAAAACAAAACAAAGATAATTTTCTTATTTAGCATTCCCAAAAGCAAATAATTTTTACATCTGAAATAAAATTGTAGCGGTGGTTTCATGTTTTACTCTTTGTCTCCTAAAAGGCATTTTTTCCTGTCAATGTCTCTTTTTGTGTTTTTTAACTCATATGGACATGGCATGCTAGAAGAACAACTTCTAGAAGATTAATACATATGTAACAAAAAAATATTTCCTATATAAGGACACCAAGCTCAATGAGTGTGTGTGTGAGAGATTTTAAATGTGGGTAGCAAGTCAGCCTTTCCTACCAGACCCTGGAATGTTCTGGGTGAAGCTCTTATCAGAGTTCTTTGCAAATCTTCTTTCAGGCTCAGCAGCATATAAATGAAGAAAGATGCTGTGCTGTATCACTGTTATGTGATTTGAATGTTTTCTAAGTACTGAGAAGAATGCAAGAGGGGTTAAAATCATGCAGTAGAATTCAGAAAATAAGTTAGCTTCATTTGAGCATAAGACGGGGACTTGGTGAAAGTATCAAAGGAAGAGTGAGGTGACTCTCACCGGAACTGGTGGAGGCTGATGCATAACCTAAGCTGGGCACATTGCTTGTAAACCAAAAAAGCCAGCTTGTGATGCAAAGAACTAGGAATTATGGAGGAGAGTACTGTAAGTTTTTACCTGTTCTGAATTACTTTTGAATAAATGAATCTCGGCTACCTTGCTGTTTCCCAAGAATCCCTTGCTGATATTTAGATCACCTTGTGTCCTAGACCTCAAACACTGCTTACAAAGTAGCTATAAAACCAACAATTCCTTTGTGTCATCAGAAACTTCAAGAAGTGTTTTCAACCCTTGAATGAAATGAAAACTTAATTTGAAGTGTATTTTCCAGTATATTTATTCCATCTAGAAGAACTGTAACTAGGGCTGATTTTTATAATCAGACTTTTCTGTTTTATACTGCATGTTGTGCACAGCTAAGTATTTGTATGATGGAATACAGATACACAATATGTTTTATATTATCTTAGCACATAAAAGATATCACCACTGTGATCCTAAAGTTGAGTCCAAAACTTACTCAGTTTCAGTTGGTTAAGTTGCATCTTCCCTTCCACCAAGCTTTCCTCTACTTCCCTCTACTTTTATCCCCTAAAATGTCACAATAAGAAACTTTGTTATTTAAAAAAAAAATAGTGGAGAAAAGAAAATGTTAGCTTCTGTAAGGCTTTTTCTGTGCTTTGTCTGGAAGAAGTCTGCATTGCGAACACTAAAAAGGAATGAGGTAAAAAATAATTCTGGTGTATCTTTCATGATGTAAAGCAGTGAAAGTGTTAATTGTTTCTTAGATATGTGGCAATACAGAAAATTAGATCTTTTCTGCCGACGAAATAAAACCATAAAATAGTGTCATCCACAGTCACTGAAACAGATTGTTTGATTAAGATCACAAAACAACTAGTTTTGTTTTCTAACAATCACCTATGAATAAAATTCTTTCTGGTGGTGAATGTGGGAGGAACTGCTTTGTATATGTTAGTTCCTGCTTGAGTTACAAAAATTATGATTGATTTTGCTGAAAAAGAACATACTTTTCTTCCACATCACTGATGCTTCCAACAGAAGTATCAAAATATTAAAGACTATTTTATGTTGGAAAGTAGCTGAAAAATTTCAAGACAGCAGTAAAAACGTCGAGAATATTTGAAAATATGAAAAAGATTTACAGTCCAAGTATCCAACTGATATATTTGACTTCATGAGAAATGGCTTCATATATAAATTACTGGAGAATTATAATGAATATTTTATTACAGTTAATTGCTTAATTTCTGTACTGCACAATACAGTGAAGTATAATACAGAAAACACATCATTTGATCTTGAAGGCTGTGTAACTAAAGTTTTCAATCATTTTTCCCCACCTGCCAAAACAGCTTCAGAATTGCAGGAGATATTTCATTTTGTCAGTATTGAATGTCAGGAAATAATGAGGCATGCCCCTGGAAGATGATTATACTTTGCAGTTGAAAGGATCTTAGAAAATATTCCACATATTAGAATTTATATTTGCTCATTAGAATGTACTTTCTCAGGTTTGGCAAGGGAGTAATTGTCCAATTTTCTTATGGTGATTTTTAAAATTAGAAAATTTTTACCTTTATAATTATTATTGAAATGTTAAATACTATGAGTTTCAGTAGAGGTGGTAGCCATGTTTCAAAAGTTAATTTTATCACCAAAAAACCCTGCAAAACAATCCCCCAGTTTACAATTTTCAGATAGGGTACTTTTGAATAAATCGATCACATTTCAAGTTAATGAAAATAATTCATTAGGCAGCATGTAATACAGTTACGGTGGCTTAACCTTGGCTGAGCAGCAGGTACCCACCAAGTGGCTCTATCATCCCCTTTTTTGCCCTCCCTCTCCTCATCAGAGCAAAAAAACTGGGAGCTTTTATGGAAATTGTGGAAATAAGTGCTAGAATTGGTGTTACTACTGAGTACATTAGATAGTATCTAACAAAAAATGGGGTTTTGCTCTCTTGGTTTATTAAGAGATCAAAGTTCTTAAATAGAATTTTAAAAGCCCCCTAAAATAGACTCTGCAAATATGACAGTAGTTACTCCTTACTGTAGTTGTGCACAGATGCAAAGAATGTTAATGGTTTTAAGAGAACTAACTGCTTTTTGCTCTTTTGCTCTGTAAATGACCATTTGGTCACAACAGAAAACCTAGCAATGAGATTTGGACAATAGGTTTAAAGATGGAAAATCATAGGACAGATATTGGAAGAGGTATGCTCTATTTTAAGAATACCACATCATATTAACAGTCTTTGTTCTTTTTTGAAGTTTGACAGATATCTGAAGTAAAAAAGATTCAGCATTCACATTGTGCCATACGGTTGCGTATAACCAAAAGAGATGACTTTGTGAACATTAAATTGGAATTTACTGAATTCAACATTTACTCTTGATTAAAAGCCCAACGGATAAATTTACCAAATATCTCTCATTAGTTAGTTTTGGAAAAGTTTGCTCCCTGCCCATTATTAGTTTATCCAGCTTAAATATGTAAAGATAATCTGACTAGAGGTTGCACTGAAAATGACATAATGTAATAGATATAATTTTATACTCTCCAACTTTTAAAGCACACCTCTTTCTTTGTGGCCCTGATGACCAGAACGGAGTTTGACGTTTAAGTGGTTCCTGCTTTGAAAAAAATAAACCATAAGACACTCAGTAAATTCAGACTATGCACCTTCTTCTACATTAATGGCCACAAGACAAACCACCTGACCCATGGGGTAGAAAGGCCTGTGGATCACTGTGTCTTCATGTGTTGTACTTGTACGGCCAGAGCATAAGTGTACAGGTGAGAAATATTCCATTTACGGGAGTATTGCCAACCCACAACTCACCTCTTTGACGTACTCATGGCTGCAGCACAGCACTGAGGTCACCTGCTGTTGTGGTTTTGGCCCAGCTGACAACTAAGCACCATGTCGCTTCTTGCTCACTCCTCCCTAAGCCCCTGGTGGGATAGGAAAGAGAATCAGGAGAAAAATGTAAAACTCCATGAGTTGAGCTAAGGATAGTTTACTGGAGCAACACAAAGAGAGAAGCAGCAACAGTAAAACCAGTAATACTTATGAAATAGTGTACAAAAAGAGCTATGTACAACACAACCTCTCACCACCCAGAACTCGTCACTGGCCAGCCAGCTGCTCCACTTGCTTGAATTGTGCACACTTCCTTTGTCCAGCTGCACCCCCCACTTAATATATTGGGCATGATATCAGTATGGTAGTGAATATCCCATTGGGTGGTTCAGTTGTCTATCCTGGCTGTGGCCCCTCCCACCTTCTAGTGAAAATTAACCCTATCCCAGCTGAAGCCAGGACACCTACCTGCACCTTGCTCCAGCCCAGTGGATTTGCAGGCTGCAGTGTGTTCAGGCAGCACTACCCAACACTCTTGGTCATGGGACAGGAGGGTGCAGCAGTGAAGGTATGTGAAGCGTAGGGACTATCTGGTAGAAATGAGTACAAAAGGCTAGATTACAGTTCCTTTTATAGCAGTAAACAGAATTTTCAAATTTCCTTGAAAGAGTCTTAAAACAGAGAGTTTGAGAAATAGTATCCATTTATGGATGAAAGTGTGGTTTCAATACCTATTAATATTTCAGTTGAAAGAAATCTGTGACAAATCTCAATTTTTCCAGTTTCACCACTGTGTTTGACAGCACCTCATACGTAGCTTCAATTTTATGTCTTGTCCTTCTCTTTTGTTAAGTAATAGAGTGGTAGACAAATAAGAAATTACTTTTTTTTTTTTTTAAATGGAAGAAAGGTAACCTCTGGGTGTTTATCTTTGATGTTGAGTATTTACCTGACTGCCTTGCAGCGGAGCAGCTCTATCAGCTGCTTAGCTCTCACTGTTGTGAGATTTGTCTTCTCCTCCAAAGTGCTAGATATTCTGGCCTTACAGTGTCTCTTGGTGAACTTGTCCATTTGCTCTTTCTCCCCTTCACCAGCATTGCTCTGTGCAACTATCTGCAGTTGGACTTGGTTTTGGTTACTTCCTCAGCTAGCTGCTCTCACTTTACAAAAGATCACTTTGTCTCTGTGGACCATGAACTGCTTGCACCAGGCATGCATGCATGCCATTTACCTACATAAAAGTGTTCCTACGTATGATCATTAGTTAAATAAATAGGGCAGTCCCTACTTCCAGCTGTACCTGCATTTCTTTTGCGTAAGAGGGTGGCTGGTTGCTGAAGTGTCCTGTTTGTGCTTAGGAAGTCCACATAGCCTCCCATTTGCAGCTTGAGAGAGAAGCATTTTCTCATTGCAAACATTGTTTGAGTATATAACTGGCTTTTGTGACAAAAATGTCCATGTGACCTTACAGGCTGTCCTTCAGAAAAGTTATCTCTACTATTTTGTCATATATCTCTTAAGATTGTGCTATGTTCTGAATTAATTTTCCATGTATGTTGAATAATGCAGGTGCTTCACAATACAGAAATGCAATGTTATTCCACTACCTTATTTGCATAACTGTGTTTTATTAAATTTAACCAACAAAAAATGTAAAATATCTATTCACCTATGCTTTTGTTCAATACAGGGAAGTTTGCTTCATTAGACTTCAAATGATTTTATTCATATCCTCAAAAAATTACCACTTAAAAGATGGAAGCAAGCCTTTAAAAATGTTTTGTGATGTTAGTACTTAAATACATTTATGAAAAGATTTTGCTGGCCATTCTTATTGTATAGAAATAAGTAGAGCAGTATATTCACACTGAACATGTCAAGCCTGGGTAAAGTGATTGTGAAGCTTTTGATAGCAAGAGCAATTTTTCTTTTTTTAATTAGAGGGCTGGAACTGGTGTCATAATTGTATATTGTTCTGACTGATTATTGATATTTTCACTGCCTCCCAAAAATACAATAATAATAGCTTTAAAAGGAAAACTTCTTAAGTGATTGAGAGAAAGACTAGGGGAATATCACCTTCAAATAAGAAGCACTGAATTATAAACTCAGCTGATTTCAGCTTAGCTAAAATTGGGAGCTAACTCTAAACTCGATACAAAGTCCTGTGAAAGATTCATAATTAAACTGAATTCGGGAAATAATTCTAATTTATTTAATCTGTGTCAATGTTTCTTTTTCTTTCCTACATATCAGTTGAAAGAAAATGTAATATAGTCATCTTTATCCTATTGTTCCTAAACACTTAACACTGAAAACACTAATAGAAATCAGTGGTAAGTACATCAACAGCTTTTAATGACTAAGAAGCTTTATTTTGTAGTACAAATTCATATAAGGCTTAATTAAATGTAAATTATATATTCTTAAGGAGAACTGAGTGCTTGGGAGTAGCAAGACCAGGGCTTCTCCAAAAGGGAGGATCAGTTGGATGCTTGAAGGCACTCACAAGCACTGGTAGGGCTGTCATGGACAGAGTGCAGTCCTGCAACACCCAAGCAGGTTTGGGCTCAAGATGGCAGGATCTTTTGACAGTCCAAGGCAGGCAAGATGATGAGCCATGGACAGGATCTAGTCAGGAACAGCAGGAGGCAAGGCCAAATGTGGGGGTGGAGACAAAGCTGTCCTCAGTGGAAGTCCGGGGTCTTTACAGGAAATCCAGTCTGTGAGCCAGAAACACAGGAGACAGGACCAGGCACTCCTGCAGCATCAGTGGGGTGGGGACTGACAGCCCTGGGGACTAGAATGGTGTCCTGGGCTGTGGGCAGAGTGAGGGGAGGCTCAAGGGAATGGCAGGACAGTCAGGGCTGGCCATACCCTTGGACCATGGCACTAAGCCTGAATTTCTCTGCGAGCTCCGTTATCGCATGTGAGTCTAAGTAGAGTAATTTTACAAAGGTGTGTTAAGTACTTACTTAAATTAAAAAACACTGGAAATAACATAGATCACACAGAATCACAGAGTGGTAGGGGTTGGAAGGGACCTCTGAAGATCATCTAGTCCAACCCCCCTGCTACAGCAGGATCCTAGAACAGATCGCACAGGAATACATCCAGATACAATTGATATGTAGGAAAGAAAAGATAAGCGTCTCCAGAGATGGAGATTCCACAATGTCTCTGGACAGCCTGTTCCAGTGCGCTATTACCCTCACAGTAAAGAAGCGTTTCCTTACGTTTAGGTTGAACCTCCTGTTTACCGGCTTGTGGCCATTGCCACATGAATCATTTATATGGCAAACTGTTGAAGAAACAGAACGGTTTAATTAAGGTTTCATGTTGCATATACTTCCAACCTAAACCATTCTATGTTTCTATGTATTATTTTGGATAAAATATTGATAATTTTTTATAATGGGAAATATATAGTCTCAAATTCAATAAAGTACTATCCCATGGTCACTAACATTTAAAAATGGCATTTTATAAGAGTAATAACTGCAACAGCATTTATTTCTGGATTAGTATTTCTGCAATACAGATATTACTATTTCAATTCAATGCAATGTTAAAGTCAGTAATTTGAAAGATGACTGGGGATTCTTTGTTTTTCAGATGGATGCTTGAATATTTGGAATTAACACTTGTATTTTTATACAAGAAGTCTTGTTTAAATTTTATCTTTAAAAAAAAAAACAACCCCAAAAGTTTTGTTGTTTTAAGTTTGCCTAACTCTTTTTTTCCCTTCATCTTTCTTTTCTGCTGTATTCAGTGGGTAAATTGGGAGGAAAGAGGCATATAAAATAAGTAGATGGAAAAATATATTTCTAAGCATGAAAAAGGAGAGAGAAAAAAAATTGGTTTATTGGGAAGATATTTTTTTAGGCTGTAGATGGAAAGTGCCCTCACACTTAAAGTAGTAATCAAGGAAGGAACCTGAAAGATATAGTTTCAAATTTTTTACTCTGAGTCAGAGAGAATGAAGATTCAAACCTGTTTTTTTCAGCATTTACTTAATTTCAATTTTTTATATTCTTTTTTTCATATTGTGTGCCCTTTCCATCAACCTGCTTTTGCCTCAGACTTTTTCATTTTTTATAACATTTATAATAACTATACTAAGCAAGAATGAGGAGAAAGAAGTAACTTAATGTTGCACTGATTAAGAAATTCCCATAGGTAGGAGAATATGCCCATTCAAACTGGCGTATCAAAACAGGCAGACAGCTGTTGGAAATCAAGTGTATTGCAGGAGCATTTACTGTCTCAGCTCCTGTTTCTGGGGTTGTTTCATTTTTGTGCTTATTGCAAATGCAAAGTTCAGAATCTTGAACATCTTTTCTTCATTTTGTGTTTTCTTTCCATTGAAAAAAAATTCTTGAATTTTGGTGCTACATCAGGAGATGGCCAATGGGTTTATTATTAGTCCTGGGATGCACTAGTTGTTTTCTGTTGACATGAACTGCTTTATGTTGCCACATATTGTACTTAAACAAAAAAGCCTAATGTGCCTACTTCAAGTTGTCTTTCTGTTCTAGCAAAACTGCTGTTTCTACATTGAAGTTTTTCCTTTGTGTAATGGAAACATGTCTAAAATTATAATCTGAACTCTTCCTCCTCAATATTTTTACTTTCTCATACTTTTCTTTAAAGGCAACTCTTACATGACTTGCTCAGTATACCTGACAAAGGCTATGAAATAAAAAACAGTTCAGGAGCAATCACTGCTTAGCTGTGCTGCTACTGTTCATTAGATAGTTTGCTATGCGCGCCTATCTACACAGTTATAACTACTCAGTTCTTTTATTTATCCCCAGAGAACAGCAGCTGAAAAGAATATCAAGTTAGCTACTTTACTAGTCATGACAGCAACTTGTGAATGGAGCCACAGTGAATTAAGTAATTGGTAATAAACAGCTTATCTTGAGTTGTTTAATATTTCCAATTTTTTTCATGATGACTTCTCAATAGTGAGGACAGCAAATAGTTTTGGATGGAGCCAATCTGCTAAAAGGGGTAATGGAATCTATTCTTTATAACCTCTTTGGGAAAAGTTATAATCCAGAAGCTTTATTTTGCTGCTTTTCTTTTTGGAAAAACAGTGAAGTTCTTCTTAGCTTTGTCTTCAGTAAGTTATGCCATTATGCCTGTCCTCCAGTGCAGCAAGAAAACAACATATGAGGGGCATGGAAGCCAGCTTTCAGCATGGCAGCCAATGAAAAGAAAATGGCTGGTGCTGCCAGAGGCAGGTGTTTTGATTGCTTGGTTCTTTCCGTGAGGAGTCTGGGGCATTTTGCTTGTTTTTTTTTAAAGAAAAGTACTTTCTCCTAAGAATGAACCAATTGAATGAATACAGAACCTGCTGGCAAGACAACAATGGGTAGTAGCTCTACAGACAGAGCACAGTTAAGTAGATAAACTGAAATAAGGGTTTGTGTTGAGATGTTTTTGTTTGCTTGGGATTCTGTGCATGTCTGATTTTGTTTCAGTTTCTAGGAGACTTATTTTATACAACAGAACTCCTGCCTGAGGAATCAAAGATCATAGAGTAATGAAACTTATAGATCACTTGTGATAGGAAGAAAAATCACTGAGTTCAGAGTCTCAAATTGCCTTGTTTGCCAAGCTGTGGCTGGAAAACAATAGGCATTTCTAGCCTTTCTTTATCAGCAAAAGAAAGAGATGAAAATCAGCTTCTGACAACATTGAGGAAAGCCAATTTAGTATTTTGGCTCTCAGTTCCTGTAGGGTATTTAATCTTGCTGTTGCTGCATAAAATCCAGTGTTTCTGGAAAATTAAAAATAGTTTGGTTGTTGCTGGTTTTAACTGCTTAAGTTTTTTGTTTTAATTTTTCATTTCTGGAATGTATGATCAGGCTGGAGTTACTAAAAACAATTGTCTCCCAGATAATCAGACATTTTATGCCATCACTGTCTTGCTATCCTGCCTCACCTGAGCTGTTCCTTGCTTTCTAAATCCATGTAATTCAAAGTAGCTTTAAAATGCTCTTACCTGTTCGCTCAGATCAGCAATACATTTCATCTCTAAATGAAATCTAGCATTGGAGTAGAGACTCAGGAGGGATCCTTGGGCAATTAAACTCATCATTGCCAATATGTGGAACTAGCTGGGCACACAGAAAGGGTCTCTGCATGGATTGGTACAGGTTAGTACCATGGAGGGCTGTGATAAGGAATGGCTATTGCAAGGGAATTAAGATTCACGTTTAAGTTGCTCCTGTGCAGCCTCCTGCAAAGTTTTGGCTCCTACTGTACGAAAGGAGGACAAATTGTGTACAATGCTGAGGACTGAACGATCAGTTTCTGTGAGGAGCATCACGCCTGGCTGTGGGGACATCCCTCAAAAATGTAGAGCTATAAGAAGAAAGCTGCTTGTATAACTTCATTTCAGTTTTCTGTTCATAGTAATAGAATTTTAAGACAATGAAGGCCATCTGGAATGACCATGCAGAGCAATGGTATGCTGTAGTAATATGCAAGATTATCTCTAGAAAGGGAAGTATTGTAGAATTGAGGGCTTAATGAAATTAATACTATCCTCTTTTAAAATATCTGTGTTCTCTTAGGTCATTGTTGACACGGTTCAGTGCCTATTTAGACTCTTAAGTCCACATAGGCATGTTTCCAAAGCAACACAAATCCCTGAATGTCTAGAAAAGTCCATGTGTATGCCTGATTTAAGATGCTCTTACCTTTTCGTAGGGCCTTTGGATTTGGAATAAAAAGTAGCATATCTTCTGAAAGTTAGTGAAAAATCCCTAGAATGTTCATAGCTGCTGGTCAAGAAATATATTTATTTATTGCATTTGATTTGCTGGCTTTTTGCTAACATCTTCTATGTTTTCTACACCATTTAAAGTAACTAACGAAAAGGAGAGGGAAGGAACAAAAGGCAACTTTTTTGACATAAATGTGGCTTTTTATCCATGCTTTGTAAAAAGATCTGTGCTTTTCAGGAAACACTGAAATGACAACGCTGGAGAGTCTTTCGAGAGAGGAACTTTCCACTCTGTTTTACAGTTTTCCTTTTTTGATGAGTAAAACATAAGGAAAAGTGGAGGAGGTTTTGTTTGTTTTCCTCTCATACCAGTCACTTAGCTGAAGTCCTAACCTTGATAGTTGTCAAAGGACTCTAAGCACAACTTCTGGAATGAGTCACAGGTTAGAGATACATATCATTAGAGTTGATTGGGACTACACATGAAAATGTGTAAACAGGCTCATAATAAAATGGCA
>JAVSBS010007003.1:33794-48795 GCA_033124195.1 Coracias cyanogaster | reverse complement strand
TGGTCCCACAGGAACTTATGGCAGGATTGTTTGAAAGAAGCCTTCTGAGGGGATGTTGCTGAGTTCAGCACTGGCCTGTGTGATCAGGCAACTGATGGCAGCACAGAATGATGATGGCTGAGCCAGCACAACAGAGGCCTCATGCCAAAGTCAGATATGAAGCCAAGAATCTTCTATAATAAATGGAAATGTTGGTTAGATACTAAAACCATGGCAGCATTACAGGCTTTATAAATGAAAATGGTGCTGCTGAGGGAAAATGCTATATAATAATACAGTGGAATTAAAGCTGTATTTCATGTATTCCTTTATTTTGTTATAAATAGAAAAGCTACATCTATACCATTAAGCTGAACAAGGCCAGGCCATTGTCTCAGCATTGTCATGCTGTTTAATCATTCGTGCACTTCCTGGCATATTTGGAGGGTTTGCTGATCGCAACTAGCCCAAACAGTGCCATTTTTTGAGTTGATATAAGTCAGGGACCATTCCTAAAGTATAGTTTGAATTAAGTCACCTTATTTTAGGAAGAAGGAGATTGCGCTGTATAGAACGAAGTGAACTGCACAGTTTGGTCTCAGGATAAATAAACAGACCATTGACATATTTAACGTACTAGTGCAGGTATAGCTGATGTCGCTGCTCAGATCCCCACACAATCACAAGCTCTTTAACGTACAAACTACACAGGAGAGAACTGCTGAATCCCAAAATGGTTGAAGTTGGGAGGGACCTCTTGCCAAATCTCGCTACTCAAGCAGGGCCATCTAAAGCCATTTTCAGGACCATGTTCAGGTGGCTTTTGAATATATTCAAGGAAGTAGAACCTACCACCTCCCTGTGCAACCTGCGCCAGTGCTCAGTCACCCTCCCATTAAAAAAGGCGTTCCTGATGTTCAGATGGATCCTCCTGTGTTTCAATTTGTGCCCATTGCTTCTGGTCATGTCTCTGGACAACACTGAAAAAAAAGCCTGGCTCCATCTTCTTTGCATCCTCCCTTCAAGTATTTATATACATTGATGAGATTTTCCCCCTGAAGCCTTCTCTTCCCTAGGCTGAACAAACAGTCCCAGCTCTGTCAACCTTTCCCCATAGGAAAGATGCTCCAGTCCCTTAATCGTCTTAGCAGTCCTTCACTGGACTTTAAGCACGTAAGTCTTCAACATTTGGAAACCTCCAGTTTTCACTGTTTACAAAAATCTAAAATATGAAGATGATGTTATCAGAGTAAGTAATTGTATTTTCCAGTTATTTCACAGTCAACAACAGTGTAACATCCTGAATGGCTACCAGGTGTCAGAACAAAAGTAGGACAGTGGTAGTGGTGAGGACTGTTAATCTATGTCTATGATACATGCAGCAAGCTCAGCCCACGGAGGCATGACTCAAGTGGGAAACGAAACTGAGTTTATCTTTAATTTCACTTTCCATAGCATCAGATTCGATCAATATAATACTATATATATGCTTACGAAAAAAAGGTAGTTATTAGTCTAAAAATAGCTCTCAAAATGAACTTTTACTTTTGAATCTTTAGTAAACTATAGTAAGCAGGCAGAGGCTGGGAATGGTGCTAGTAAAGGCACAGAACAGTTTCTTAAACAGGCCAAGAAAACTTTCTGGATTGTCCCCTGCTTTACTATGTTGTGATATGATGCACAAGCACAGGGAATGAGAAAATAAGCTTTCATGAGAGGAAAATAAGAAAAAGTAGATCTTTTTGTTTACAAATACACAGAGAGAAGGGCATACCTTTTTATGGTCCCCTTTCCATTGGAAAAAGGGTAAAGGACAACTTATCTGACACAGCTAAGAAAAAGTTTAAGTTAAGAAAGAGCAGCCAGGGAGAAGGAGAGGCAGAAGAGAATTAAGATATGCAGATGCAAACCAGAGTCTTCACAGTTTTATCATTTTGCTACTTTCACAAATAATAACAACCTTCTTCCAGATCAGGCTGGTCTTCACCTGTTAGTTTGAGAGGTTGTACTGAAGGCTTCAGGAGAGAAAGGTATGTATGTTCTACCACACCAAAACCAAAATGCAGTCACCCCTCGGAACTAACAGTGGGAGGCTAAGCCAGATAAGATACATGTAATAACATGAAGATATATGACCACCATGCTGAGGCAAATCCATCTTGCTAATGGGCAGACAACAGTCATTGTCATAGGGGCCTTGTATAGTCATTAAGCTGGTAAGTTTCCCTTGGTGTGTTACTGGTTTTTAGGTGCCTTTTACCATGCCCAAAATCACTTTAGAAGCAGAACATTGACAGGACTACAAAGCGCTTATTTATTCACTAACACATGCAACACATTACTGGGACTTGTGGTGTAACAGACTGAGCAGGAGTATGCTTGCCACCCAAAGCATCCAACAGGTCTTTGCTGGTTGGGTAGTTGTCAGCCACACGGAGAGAGGTGGGTCTGCTTTTCTCCTTGGAACTGGTTGATTGATGATGGGCTGCCTTCCTCTTCTCTGTTTTGTTTGGGGTTTTTTGGTTTGCTTGTTTGTATTCCCTCAGGAATTTATCTCTCTTTACATCAGTATTTTCCCACTTTAGATTCTAAAACAGCTTTTACCATCTCAGCAATTACCTCTATATTTTCACTTATGCTGTGTTGCAGATTTGCTGTTTTCACGCCTTTGCAACAATTTTGTCTTAGTAAGGCTGAGACAGCCACTCCACCAGGGCCACTTTACAGCACCTCACCCCCTGGGCTGAGGGCCACCAGCTTGTCCTCCAGCATGTACCCATTTGCTGATTTAGCCGAGTGCTCTTTAGGCACCACTGACTGTATTGACTAGATATTTTTCAACTATAATGGGTCCTTAGCTACTTTGGCCATATATAAATCCCCTGGACAGAAATTTTGACCTTGAATAGAATCTCAGTTGGTCTATTTGGTCTCTGTCTATCCAGTTCTTAACAGTCTTGTTTCTCATCTATTAGTTCTCTCTATTCAGAGTTTTGGGTTTCTTTTGGGTTTTTTTTATGTTTCTTTAGCCTGGAATTGTTGTGCCTGCAAGGTTTTGGTTTTGTTCTTGCTTTATTTTCCAAAGATTTCACAAAATTGTTTAGTAACTAGGAGTCACATCACAAGCAACTGCTTACATGTATTGAATGCTACTCTGCAACCTCCCTGAGAACATATTGCAGAACTGATATATTAGAAAAAATAGTAAGAATCATTTAACATTGCAGCTCAGGACACAGACATTTGTAAACCTCTTTGATTTCTCATGAGACCTCTGAGAAAACAAAACATTGGGAGCCAATGAGTAGAAGTAAGGTAGAAAGAACATTTAATAGCACAGGTTGTATTTGGTCAGTTAGAAAACTGGTGCGGGTGGCACTTAACTTTAAAGCACTTTGAAATAGCGTGATGTGCTGACAGATAGCTATCCAGTTCCTCTGTCAAAAGATAGTCTCTAGGGTTAAAAGGAGTTAGGAATATTATACCTGTGATTTTTATTTTGTGAAATACTTGTCCCTTTCTTTACACCAAACAGTATATTTCTCAAAAAATGCTCTGATATTTTATTTTGGGCTTTGCTGATCAGTTATTCCTGCATTAGAAATATGCTTCAGTATTTTAAGTGTCTTCTTTCAGGTGGGAGACAGTGAGAAGGGGAAGATGAGGGAGGGGACATAGTGTTTCCTGGAAAAATAAAGAATTATCTTTATTTCAAATAATATTTGTGAAGTAAGATTAGACATTGTCTGTAAATCTTTCCTCTGAAACTGAAGAAAAGTAGCATTTTCTTGTACTCATTTTAGGAAAGATAAAGGAAATCCTGTGTAGACAATTTAAGATATTAACTATGCAAAGATTCAATAATTGTGTTTCTTAAAATGAGTCCATTAATTTATGTGCAAAACTGCTTACTCAAATAAGGACAAGCAACTAACCTTACCATTGTTCAGCAAGTGAACATGATATCCCTCCTTAAAATTTGAGAGGAAAGGCAGAGGACAAGTTACAGTTTTCAGGCAAGTATTAAATATGGCCTTGGTGCTAATAGAGAACGTTGTTATCTCCTCCAGTCACTGTTAATATTTGACTAGATTTGCCTGATAGTTTCTTTCAGTCCTGGAAACAATTCATTACACAAAAATTCTCAACCTAGTAATTTTATTTATCAGTGAGGAATATTCCCAAAAATTAATGGAAAGTTCAAAGAACTAATAAATGAAAGTTCAATAAATTCCCCCATATCTTTTTTTGATACATATAAGAATAATGATTTATCAAAGAAGCAGAATTTTTCATTTTAGAAGCCAGGCTAGTTGTTCCTGTTACACTATGCTCATTTAGAAATCTTTCTACCATTAATGATTATTTTAATCAATGCTCCTGATATTTGGTGAGATGTAATTCACAGGTCAGCTATGTTCCCTCAATTTTAAAGCTGGTTCTCTTTAAGTTAAAATACTAGCTGTAGTTTGGATAGCTGTAAACTATCATGACCTTCACAAGTGCTTTTTGGGGTTATATATGTACTCTTTCTGAACTTTGAAAATTAGAAGATTTTCAGTTTGTTACCACTTTTGGGATTACATAAAAGCTACCACAATTGTTTCCTGTCTCTCCTGTTTGAGGGATGACAGTTCTTTTTCATGAAAATGAGATATTCTGAGAAAATTTTATGTTTACTTTTGTAATCAGCACTGATGATGGTGATTAAATTAATTAGTTTTTACATATATAAAGGCACACACACATTTATAAATTTACCTCCACAGGATATGCTCTAGTGGGACCTTTATAAGATTAAAATATTGAATGAGTACATATTTCTTGTCCAGATTGGCTAGTTTACCTCTCTGATCACTGAGAGGAACTTCATCAAACCAGAGTTATTTTTATTACACAAACTAGGTAGTGCTGTGTAAGCAAATTGGAATTTGAAAATAAAAAAAGGTATAGAGAAGTATATTCCTTTCTTGCAAATGAAATACAAAGGTACGATATCACAGGAAATTCTTTTTGGGTATCTGAGAACAGAATCTTTCAGTCTGGTTCCTTGCCTGCAAGACTGTCAATGCCTGCACTTTTGAGGCTGTGCTGTATGTTTCTCTGATAATCATTACAAGACTGTCATGATGTCTTATTGGAAAATGAAGTGTCATATTTTCTCACAAATAAACAAAACAATAGAATGGCAATTATCAGGATGGAATCTTTAGATTTATATTTTTCTTACAATGTGCAATACTGTACCTTGAAGTTTATTGATTTATGTTTCATTGTGTAACATTACGAGGGTTTGTAGTTATGGAAGAAACATTTTTTAATTTTTTGAGAATTTTATTCCCAACTGAAAACAGGTAAATTAGGATTATTTTTCATAAAAATGTAATATGACAAAAAACAGCCCTGAATAAGACTAAACAGCTTGTCTGAGAATTTTTTAAAACCGTGATATATAGGTATTCTTTTGAGCAATTAATCATAAATGCTGCCTACACATAAATGTACAGCCTACAATTGTGGGAAGCAGGAGTTTGATAATGTCATAACTAGAAGAAAAGAAACAGCAGGAAACACCAATTAAGCAATCTCCTCTTGAATGTCCTCTTGAGAAGTTATTTAAAATAGAGACAAATGTTTCCTTTATGATAAAACAATAGATTTTAAAAAAGAAAAGGACAAAAAAGAGTGTATATGTGAAGTACAAGACAATAAAAAACAGTTGTCTTTTGGCACTATCTGTTATGTGAAGTACCTCCATTCTCACTAGAGAATGTAGGGAACAAGATATGCTGCCTTAATGATTATTTGGAGCACCACCCAGCACTTAGTGAAAATCATGATCCAACACTGTCCAATACAATCCATTCCAGAGAATGCTGCCATTCTCTGAGTTATTGAAATGCTAGCGGGCTCGGTTGGGATATGCTTTATGGGAAATTCTAGCTTTGAGTTACTATAAGCAGCACCATCTCCATCACTCCAACAGTGTAACCATCACTATTGAAGCATCTGCTTTCTAGTCCAGTGGTCTGGTAACAATGTAGCCACTGTATTTCCTGTTTATTTTATTTATTTATTTTTCTTCCCTGGTTACCCTACCATTCATGCTGATCAGCCGCTGCAGTTGTGCTTTCTAAGCACAGTGGTGGTGAAACAATGATTCAAGTGACTGATTCCACCTATTCTGTATCATAGGGATGTCTTCACATTATGTAGAAGGAATGCACTGTCCCATTAAAATGTGTCATTTTTTTCTTCGTATATTCTGCATCATTAACTGGACCACTGCTCTCTAGAATTTTTGGAATAGGTCTTCTGTGCAGTTTAGCTGTACGTTCCCTCAATGGCTTCCACTATGTTAAATTCACAAAAAAATATTAAAAAATATATTAAAAATTCCTTTTTCTCTTAGTCCTGATGTCTTTAATATGATTGGAAGTTGGAGCTGGAAGTTTAAGATGGTTGTTTGTCTTTGCTTATTAGCACATAACAAATCCCTGTAACTTCTGTGATGTTTCTGGTGAATCATACGCCATCATCTTCATATAAAGTGTCACTGTCAACTTCCTGTGTTATAAGTGGTGTTGCACATACTGGGACTACAGTGGTAATCTAGGCACAGTACCTGTCCCACTGATGATAGTCAAGTTGGAAGAAAGTCCACTTTACTGTGCCTGCTGGATAGGACAGTGGCTGGGTTACCAGAAATAAGACCAAATAAAGATTTTTTTTTCTCTCATAAAATCAGGGAATATGATTCCCAAAGTAAATAGGGTATATGTTGTGTTGGCCGCATTTTTGTATGTATTAATTTTAACCACTTGACTAGGATACCACTCTGCTCAAAATTAAACATGTATTCAGAAATTTGGGTTCAAATCTTTGATCTTGCCAGTATATTCCTGTAGAGATAAATGGCTTCTGATTGAGATACTGAAATAGGATAAGATTATCACTTATCTCTCTTAAAAAAAATAATTTAAGTTCACTATTGCAGAACTAGATTTCTGTCCCTTAGCCATTATTTCTGTGTTTTATCCAATCCATTTCTCATTTCAAAAGCCTAAAAAGGTGTGGTATCTGGAACCCCAGTCCAAATATCTTGTCCTGGTCTGTTGCTGAATATTCTAATCACCAAATTTAAAAGATTTACTAATACAACAGTTCATGTGTTATTTGCATCCTGCTACCACTTAAATAGGATGAGAAAAGGCACTTCTGTTCAGACTATTCTCTAGCTCACTCGTATAGACCCATTTTCCCCTAGGAAAAAGGAGTAATAGATTTTAATTCCCTCATACTGATTAATGGATTACCCATAAAAATAAGTATCTCTCTGGATTGTTTCTGAATGGTAATGGCAAGGTGCTCTGCTTCTAGATGGATTTAGTGCTGTTTGTGTGATTTAGTATTTTCCCAATATATTTGCCAGGCTAAGGCTCTCTACATTATCTCCGGGTTATAATGAAGTTTAGAAGAGGGGTGTGTGTAAAATATTTGCCTGTGAATTATTAAAACATTAAAGAGAATAGCAGTTTAAAGTCTCTTGCCTGCATTTTAGTAGGCACAGCTATTGGGAATATTTTTTCTGTCTTGTTCTTATGTTTCTGGTTTTTGTCCATTTCTTTTTTGTCTTGACTGAAACCACAGTAAGGGTTGTAGTTGTAGCAGTGAACCATAGCTCCCAAGCTCAGTGATCTGAGAGATTTGTGAAAAAGAGAAGAGAAGAGAAGAGAAGAGAAGAGAAGAGAAAAGAAAAGAAGGGAAGGGAAGGGAAGGGAAGGAAAAAGAACTTAATAAAATGAATCCAGAGGTCTTTTAAGAGTGCTTTATATGGGACTGAAGAAAACCTGCATTAAATACAGGTGACTGGGCAAATTTGGATTAAGTGTTACTGCCAAACTTTGTGACTAAAGCTATTTCAGGGATTTCTGTATTTTCCACAGTAAGTGATATGATAAATAAATGTATAAAGGGATTCATTCTGAGTGTTCCAACATTCAGTCAATGATGGTAAATAAAGAACCATTCTGCATAAGACTGACAGTCTTATACATTTACTGGGGATTGATTTAATGGTCTATAATTAAGTGTAAAATTGGAAAAGAGAAAAATGTAATCATGAGCAAAATTTCATAGTTAGGTTTCTGAGTTGCCAAATGCTTGAGAAGGCTACAATTTCACAGCAGGATTGGTTCCAGAAATGGAAATTGGACATAAATGTTTCCAGAGTGGAAATGTAAATTAAGAAAAAAAATTAATCAAGAAGCATATTTTGTCCTAATACATTCTCTATTAATAATTATAAACTAATCAGAGAGCTATGGTTTAGCAATCAACTTATTAAAAAAATCTTTAATGGATTAACTTCAATTTTAAATCTCTGTCTGAGAATATTTCAAACCATTTGTCAATTGTGGTGCATTATTTCATGATAATTGCACATAAAATGCTCTGGGCATATTAGCTGCTGAACAAGAAAGACTATAGCTATTACAAATCAGTTTTTTTCAAGTATTGTATAAATATTCTAGCACCCTAACATATCTGTTGTTGCTGACTAATAGCGTATTAACTTATTTGGGTTTTTTGTTATTGTTTTTGACCAATTGGTCTGTATTTTCCACTAGGGACCTTGTTATCATTAGGTCCTATATATTAAAGAAAGCTACAGGACATAATGACTCTTCCTTTGTTCGCAAACGAGCTGTACCTAGGGGATATAAGGAATACTATGGCATAAAAAAGAAATTGCTATTCTACACTCGTACAGTTGGCTTGGAGACATATTTAAGTCTCTGGACTGGCTTTGGGGAAGGTTTATTATAGTGCCAAGTCAACATGATGAGTGTTTACTTTCATGTATTTTTGTTACGACATGTAAGTGCAGTGAAGCTTTTAAGACAGGTAACAAAATTAATAGTGATTCTGAAGATACACAAAGAAAGCAATCTGCTAGAGCCAGAGATGGACTTGATATGAAAATAAGAGCTTTCTTAAGAGAATTTGTGTCAATACCAGATGTACAACAAACTCATGTCAAACAAAAGGGCTCTGGCACAGGAAAGAGCTGGTTATAGGAGGTAGTGATTGACCCAACTCTGTACTATTTCTGTTTGATTAAGAGTCTGTTACTGATAGGACAGAATGATGGCTTGGCTTCACTGTTGCTCTGAATCTGGCTACTTTAGAGCCAAATTTATTAACTAGTAGTTAAGTGCCATCAGCATGTCTGAGATTGGAAGCACGTAAGAATGAAAACAGTACATTTGAGCATACCAACACATTATGAAAAAAGAAGTCTAGAAAAGGTAGAGAAACAAAGGTGAGCAAATTTACAAATTAAATTGTTCCAGTTAAACAAGCTTCTTCAAAGTTTTAGAAAAAGTATTTTATATTTAAATAGAGCACTTTATGCTTTTTTCTGGAACACTTTAGGATTTATTTTTTAAAATAATTAAACAGATCAAAATGACATTTTGAGGGGAAGGAAGAGCAAAGAGAGACTGAACCATAAGCAGAAATTCAAATAATGCTTTCATGGAGACCTTTATGAAAAGTCTAGATAATGTGCACAACATTTTTCACTGGAAGAGCTATTCTGGTAAATCCAAATAGTAACAAAAGTGGTTTTACAAATGAACTCAGCCTTCAAATTGCAAGTGCCTTGGCACAAGACTTAGTACTTAGTGGTAGAATCTGTATACTTTCTGTATTTCTCTTTTGCTTATTCATTCTCGTTTTTAAGGATGAGTTCTTTTTATTTATTTATTTAGATTATAGTGTTTGCATTATTTTAGTAGCTAAAGGATATAACTAGGCTGGATGTTATTTCCAACACTATGTAAATATGAATGGGATGGACTGTTGAAAAAGGTGATGAAGGTAAGAACATTACTGATAGCTACAGAAGTGATAGGAAAAAAGGTGGGGAGAATGTTAAAGTGCCTCAAAGAGTCTGCAGAGAGGCTTCCCTGATGAACTACGTATGGCTCACAAAATGGCTGATGCAAGAACTCACTGCAAATGCTGCCTTAATTTTTTTGTTTAGATACTTAGACTTCATGCACAGATGTCATGTTTATAAATCTCTCTCATTTGGTCATGTGCTCATGTCTATCACAATGGGCATTCATCTGATTGTGCAGTGTAGTTTCCTATACAGCACTCTGGATTGGTTCATATCTTAGTGTGACATGTGGAAGTGCCTTATTCCTACGAAATGCTTCCAAAAGGCTTCCACATCTTAATACATCTATGAAATGCTTTATTTATTCATATTTTGATGTGCATATATATCTATACATACAGACAGACAGATAGATCTCATTTAAGTAAAAGCTTCTCAGTTCAGATATCTTCACTTTCTAAGTCTCTAGATGCTGCATCATAAAAAAGATTAAAAATCTAGAGATTATACTGTGGAAAAACTACTATGTGCACAATAATGACTGAGTAGGTAGTCATAACAGCTTCTGTCTTACATTAGCTAATGTATATTTCTAAATTCAAAGTAGCAGCGGATATAATTATTATAATTGATGTTTTGTTTTGTAAGTACAACTGGGCATATGATTCACTTGTAACAACACTGTGTTGAGCAAATATAAACTGAATTCTGCTCTAATATCTTATCTGAGAGGATTCAGCATCTCCTATCTTTTAAACAGAGAAAAGAGAACTTTGAGGCCTGTTACATGAAAAGGAAGAATTCAATGCCAGGCACTGAATTAAATTATGCAATCGAACTAGTAGAAGAATAAGATAAAAACTGGTTGCAGGTATTTGGAAAGTCTGCAGGCAAACATCTGGCTATGTTTTTGTCCTTCAGGTATGATAGATTTTGCTAAGAGCAGCACCATCAAAAATCTCATAAGAGAAAATTGGCCTGGGAGAAAATTAGAAGGTAAGAGAAAAACATCTTTATTTATTCATCTTACCTTGACTTTTTCTGCCACCAGGTTTGCTTGCAGTGAAATATTTCAGAAGGGAATTCTGGTTAGTGGTTACCTTAAAAATTATTTTGTTCTGTGTATTTTATTTTTTTTTTTCTGCTCAAAGTATTATGTACTAGTATTTTCCAGTAGTTTTTGGTAGTTAACATTCAATGTACCAGTGCTGTGGATAGTGATCCCATTTAATAAAATCAAAATGTTTATCAGACAACAGATATATGTCTTACTTCAAAAAAAAAAAAAAAGGGTGTAAGCTAGAGGCTAGAGACTGTTAGTTATTGCAGACAGTTTAGTTAAGATCATACTAGCATCCAAAACCCATTTTACCCCTTCCTTCACCGCACTACGTATTTCTGCTGTGTTTACCTTCCAAGTAAAACAAAATGACACATGACATTAATTGAACTTCATGTTCAGGTGAAATATTTTAACCTACTTTTCCAGGAATTAAAATCAGTAATGTTAGTGTATCCATTTTAGCATGTGCAAATAAAAATGTGTCTATTTGCTACTTGCATTGTACTAGATAGAGTAGGTAGTCAGAAAAACATATTCAGCCTATAAACTGTTCAGGGAGAATTTGTACAAACTGTAAATGTTTGTTAGGTATCCATTTATTTTGAAAGTAAGTATTTATTTTGCTATTTGAACACTTATTTTTATCACAGCAATGATGAAGATACCTAAAAATGGGGACATGTTCTTAAGTGTGATTGCATATCTGAATTTCTTCTTGATTTTAAGTATAAGAGAGAGTAACATTAACATTCATGTAGGAATAAGGCTCTCTGATCAGATTATGATACGCTTTGTTCTTTATAGACTGCATTCACCTACGTCCAGGGTAAAAATCAAAATTATCAATCTTCTGCATGTATGGCACCAAAATGCTGTTGTCACTGTCGCTTTAGCACTATAAATTTAAGAATGTGACATACGAACAAAATAAAGTTATGTCAAACTGTATAAAACTGCCCAGATATCTTGATTTCCTTTGCAGATTTCAGTGGGAAATATTTCTAACAAGTACAATCTTTTCTGCCACCATTCACTCAAATTCTACCTGTTTCACCATAGTTCCTCTAGTTTGTCCATGCCTCAAGTATCTTTCTTCTTGTTTATATACTCATGTTTCCAGCAAACTTCAACCAACCAATTCTAACGCATCCCTGCTGTAGTACAAATCCATGACATATCCAAATATACTGTGTGTTTTACACAGCCTAGACACTTACTCTTTTCTCTGACTATTGCTTCCAAAATAGTTTTTCCCAGCTCTGCATTCCCTCAGCTGACCATGGAGAAGTTTGTTTACAGCTGTGGGGTCTCCTTTGTGAGCCTGGTTGCATTTTTTCATCCCATGGCTGTACTCTGCTGCAATGCATCATGTCTCAGCTTCTCAAGTCACTTACTGTCATACCAACAGAGCCCCTCTAGTTATACTGAAAGCTTAATTAAGGTCACAAAACTCTAAACTGGATAATGCACAATACAGACAAAACATTGGAAACTGTAGTACCTAAACTTCAGGAAGCATCTACAGGCCACGTAGACATCAAGGTCAAATTCAGACATCCCATTTTAGATCTAAATATAGTAGCTGAAGAGGTTTTTGCTCTGGGGAATTGCTTACTGGCTAGAGATGACTGGCCCCTTCTGTCTGCTGATGGAAGGACTGTGTGAGCTCCTCAAATTTGCCATGCTGTCTGTTTATACTTAACTGCTGATTTTGTATGAGATAGATTAGACTGTACTTACACTGTCTTTTCCAGCAGGATAGTAACTCTCTAAAGTAGTAACACATATCTGGCGGAGGATAACGTCTTTGATTGATACTGTTGTTTGCAAAGTGGATGCTGTGACATTTCCAAGAAAGTTTTAATTTGATCCAAAATTTCATCAATTTTTTTTGTGGTTAAATATTGTGGACATCAGGTTCAATCCACTTAAAAATTTTTGGTTCTCCAATTCACATCAGAGGTACTAATTTGTCTTTAAAACCTAGTAATTTTCCTCCATTCCCTGGTCTATTGTTCTAAATGAAATGTAAATGTAAACACCTGCTTCAGGCAGACATCCAGAGGGCAGGCTTTCATCCTCACTGATCGTAAGCAGTGATAGCAAAGGAGATCAGCAAATGGAAACATCGATTTGCAATTGGAAGTGAGGGGTAACCAGTTCCTTTCAATAGCTTTGATAATGAGGTAGTGCTAGAACAGGTATTTGATATACTTGTCCTCCAGAGATCTGTTTAAAATTCATTATTTATTTTTCTATGTCTAGATTTAAATATAAAAGATGAAATAAGTAATTTCATCTGATGTCTGCTGTAAAGGCTAATGAGAGAAATATAAACCCTGTAATGTTTAGGTTGAGTATCAGGAAAACTTTTTCTGATAGTGAAATATATTATGCTTTGGGATTGTCTCAGAAAGCAAATAGCTGAGGCCTGACTTCCTGGGTTTTACTGCTAAGTAGGTGGAGGTCAAGTAAATACATTCTGTGAAACAGCTTCATAAAGCAGGAACAGGGAGTGATGATCTGGGCATCCTGCTCATCTGTAAATGCCATGATTCTGTGGTCCACTTTTAGTTAATTTAAAAAATGTTTTATGCTTCATGGAGAAATTTCTGCATTATCAAGGCAAGATGAGAGCCGCTAAAGAAAGAAAAAGAGCAACAGCAACAAAAAACTTCTCATGTTACTAATTAATCATGATGTGAGTTTTCTTCCAATGGCATCTTCTTTGCAACCGCTGACATACGGTGCTTATATAACCAGCTGATTTGCACTATCACATCCATATATCTGCATGTCACATAGGTGTTTAGCTTCTGTTAGATGGTGGCCAGGATTCTGTGGGGGATTGTTTAAGGTAAAGGTCACCCAGAGATACTACACAGGTTTGGACGAGTGAAGTCATAAAAGATCAAGTGTTCACTTAATCCTCCCTTCTTCTATTCAGCCCATTATTTGCACAGTTTAGGGGCAGATGTGCAATCTGGGAAGTTTTCCAAATTCATTTTTCAGAACATTAGGTGCTCTCAACATTAGGCACACTGAGCAAATCCCTCTTTGTAACAATTTTGCCACCAGCATTGAAGATGAGTTCCTTCAGGATGAAAATAGATGCCTGAGAACTTGGTCCAAACCAAGCAATTTGGGGATAAAATTACTTAGAAAACTTTTTAGCTCTTTTTTCCACACACACACTCTGTTCTAATTAGAGTTCTTCAAGCCTTTGAGCACATACATAAAGTCTTCTCACATGGAGTGCTGCTGAAAAAAATAGAAAAAAATAGTACAAGAGGATGAGAAATATTTCTAGGACAATGAATCACCTACTCCAAGCTATTGATCTGATCAAAGAGTTTCTAAATATTCAGACATATTGCTACTTAATCTTGTTATTTTTCTATTTCATTTGGGTTCCTTCTGCACTTTTTCATGTCCTAGAAGAGTGATTTTCTTTTTGGGGTTTTTTTGTTTGTTTGGGGTTTTGTTTTGTTTTTTTTTTGTTTTTTTTTTCATCCAAATAAGGGGGACAGAATCTTGGAGGACTAAGAAGTGGTATTGAAATGGACTGCTGTCTTTCATCTGGCAGCATCAATTTTTATTTTCCTTTCCTACTGCTTTAATGAGACTCCTTAGTTGAGTTTAGGTTCCTTGCTGCACAGTCCTTGAGTTCGGAGTGGAGTCCCCTCTATCTGCAGTAGTTCAGATACGCTACTGTCCAATACAGTTCAACTGTTTTCCTGTGCTTTCTACCTTGGAGAGGCTGGAGTTGTATATCACCTGATTGTTTTTTTTAATCTATTTATTGTTACATACGTCTACAGGGAAGCAGTACAGAAGATACTGAGTAGTTAGGTGGCTAACTTTTTGTTAGCTTTGCTTTTTGCTTTTAAAGGTAGGGCTTGTAAGAAAGGTGAGTGTGGTGGGTTACCCTTGGCTGAGCGCCAGGTGCGCACCAAGCCACTCTATCACTCCCCCTTTTCTTCCTCTCTCCCTCCTCAGCAGAGCAAAAAGAAAGGGGAGGAAAATAAGATGAGAAACAAAAAGCAGTT
>JAVSBS010007003.1:0-31331 GCA_033124195.1 Coracias cyanogaster | reverse complement strand
TGTCTATGCCATGAGCTGCCAGCTTCTCCAGCAGAATGCTGTGGGAAACGGTGTCAAATGCCTTCCTGAAGTCCAGGGAGACAACATCCACCACCTTGCCCTCATCCACTAGGCGGGTCACCTGATTATAGAAGGAGATCAGGTTGGTTAAACAGGACTTGCCCTTCATGAACCCATGTTGGCTAGGCCTCATCCCCCTCTTGTCCTGCACTTGCCATGTGATCACCCCCAAGATGAACTGTTCCATAACCTTCCCCGGGACTGAGGTCAGGCTGACAGGCCTGCAGTTCCCCGGATCATCCTTCCTGCCCTTCTTATAGATGGGTGTCCCATTATCAAGTCTCCAGTCATCCAGGACCTCACCAGTTGACCAGGATTGCTGATAAATAATGGAGAGAGGCTTGGCAAGTTCCTCTGCCAGCTCGCTCAGGCCTCTCAAGTGGATCCCATCTAATGCTCATGGGTCATGACAGATGTATATTTTCAGGAGGCACTTTGAGGAGAGCTACGGTAACCATCCAGAAATGGACAATGCAGAAAAAGTTTGGTGTGATGACTAAACAGTGGCCTAACTGCAAGCAGTTACTGTTTCTCTTTCTTTCTCTGGATATTTGAAACATGAATCTGCTTTTAATGTGAATCAGGTTCTCAGAGAGAAAGAACTACTTCACTACTTCTAATAGTCTAATAGGCTAGTGGCTAAATGATTAAAATCTGGAAATGGGAGTTAAAATTCCTTATTGAGAATAAAGTCTTGAATTATATGATTTACACCCTCAGGAGGTTATTCCTCTGACTACCAACATGTTTGACTGCAGCTGGTTACTTTGGCAACTTTGGGCAGTTTTCACTTCATTTAGCTTAGACATTTAACATCTAGGCAAAAAATCTAAGCAGATTTTGTTATGTTCCTTCTGCTTAAAGGACTTGAAGAGTGACTTAAAGTGACTAACTTCAAAGTCAGGTAATACAGCAGCACAAATAAGAGTTTTTTACTGTTAGAATGATCAAACCCTGACACAGGTTGCCCAGAGAGGCTGTGGTGTCTCCATCATTGGAGATACTCAAAAGTCAGCTGGAATGTTACTTTGCACTTGATTTTTCTCTGGAGAGTACTCACTTCAATTTTAGATTCCTAACATAGATGAGGTGAATGTCAGCTGATATCAGCTGTTCCTGAAAATCAGACTGGCATGCTGAGAGATAGCTAGTGGTGGAGGAAACTTGCTAGATATGTGGTGAATTGAAGAACACAAACCAAGTCTGCGTTAGACAGCAAATTAAACCAAAGTTTTCTGAGATCCAAGCTAGAGTACTCGCACTGTAGAACTACACTTCCCACATGTATCATGTCAACGTAGAGCTTTCAATTAGAAGGCTTAATGTGAATGTTACATACAGGAATAACATACATGCACCTGTGAAATGTCACAAGGCAAGACATGTACAGCAAAAAGACTTGCAGTTGTTTCACTACTGAAACACAATAATTGTACACTTGTGATCATGACAGATACATCACACTGAATCATTTTATCTTGCCCTAGTGAGACCGCATCTGGAATACTGTGTCCAGTTCTGGGCCCTTCAGTTCAAGAAGGACAGGGAACTGCTTAAAAGTCCAGCGCAGAGCCACAGAGATGTAAGGGAATGGAACATCTCCCTAATGAGGAAAGGCTGAGGGAGCTGGGTCTCTTTAGCTTGGAGAAGAGGAGACTGAAGGGTGACCTCACTAATGTTTACAAATATGTAAAGGAAGAGTGTCAGGAAGATGGAGCCAGGCTCTTCTCTGTCATGTCCAGTGATAGGACAGGAGATAATGGGAGCAAGCTGGAGCATAGCAGGTACCACATAAACATAAGGAAAACCTTTTTCACTGTGAGGGTGCCAGAGCGCTGGAACAAGCTGCTCAGAGAGGTTGTGGAATTTCCTACTCTGGAGACATTCAAGACCTGCCTGGATGTGTTCCTGTGTGACCTAGTCTAGGTGATCCTGCTCCAGCAGGGGCTTTGGACTTAATGATCTTTCGAGGTCTCTTCCACCCTAGCATTCTGTGATTCTGTGATAATTTCTTCAAGAGTGAGGAGTAAAATTGATTAACAAAATTGATGTTTACACTTCTAAGGATGACCAAGAACAGATTTGCTAGAAATTCTGATATTATTATTATTTTTAAAGGTATTTATTTCTTTAATAGCATACTTGACTTGTTATTATTATTGACATTTTACTTTCTTGAATTATGCTAAATGTAAATAACTTTGGGAAGTGGATTTTGACAAGATTTCCAGCTTAATGCAACTATAATGTATGATTTGAATGAATCAGAGAAGCCTAAATGAGAGCACTATATTGCTCCCTCTGAGCCGTGAAAGAAAATAGCCCGAATGAGAACAGATATGTTGAGCAGATAGAGCTAGATATACTTTAGTATGGAAGCAGTCTGAAAAGGCCAGACATTTTGTTTAGCTATTTAAAATCCCCATTTAAAATGTAAATTAGTGTGGAAAAATATTTTTTTCTTGTTCTTTTGTTGCAGTGGAAGCTTCCACTTTTACACAGAAAATCCACCATGTCCAGATTTTGTGGGGGTCTTAAAACCCACTGTCAAGTGAAGTCGGCTAATATAGCCCTAAATGCCTCCCATTTCAGTTTTGAACATAAAAAATCAAGCATAATTGTTTTGTTTCTGCAAGACTCCTCTCCCATGAAACTTATGGTAAATAGTACAGTTGGTTATGATCTCTGAGAACCATGTCTTTGATGTGACTGACTTTCTTTGCAGAGAGGCTACAGGAAAGGTTATAGCAGGTGACTGTCACTCGATGTTTCATCTCTTTGGCTTGGCTCTTAATTCTGCCACTCCCTGCATGGCTTAGGGCATCTCACTCAGCGCTTTCTGGGAGATAAAATGGTTGGCCACTCTTTTAAGTGTTTCACATGGTTTCCCTAATTAAGATGAAATGAAACAAAGAACACTACAATATTGCAGAGGTCTATTATCATCAAAATAAAATAGACTAATATTGCTTCAGAGATTCTGTACTCCCTGCTCTTCTTTTTCTAGGAAAGCCTGTGCAAGCCACGCCAAAGTGGTGATCTGCTGCTGTACAGCTGACTGGGCATGCCGAAAAGTATCTTGTCAGTGACTGCATTCATTGTATGATTGTTGACCTTATGTTTGGTATTTATGCTTTTATTTTTAATGCTACAATTCTGTTGCCTTGTATAGCAATAAACTGTACTCTTTGGGGCACGCTAACAAGTCCTGAAGAATTAAAGTAATTTTATTGCTTGTAGTCCTACAGTTCTCAGTACCCAGAGCAGTCAAAGAGGGTGAAAAGGAACTGAATACATCTGTGCTGCTACTTTTGGAGCATCTTTCCAAATATTGCAGATGAAGTTTTTGGATTTCTACTAAGGATCCTTTAAGTGGGAGAGAGATTCTTATTGGCTTCAAAAATTTCTGGCAGTTGCATGTTTGAGAAGAGAATTTTATTTATGTGTCTCAGATAAATGTTAGTAGACACACAGAGTCTTCTGTTAGTGAGAAGTCTGTTATTTAACCTGAGAAAGCTTGTGATTTTATTCATGTTTTGATTGGAGATGGTTATCTTGACAGCAGGTTTGGGAGACATGTTACAGGAAAAATAAGAAAAAAATTATGGCTTTCAGTCAGAGTTATGGGGAAGATCGTGATTAGCCACAAGAGCTCAGTGCCCTTTGTGTGCAAGGAATGAAGATAAATAGTGCTGCAGTTGAGATGCACAATACTATCCAGTTCTCACAGTTGTATTTCAAGAAGCAGATGAAATGAGTCAGTGTTGTGAATAAAAATCATCAATATCACCACATGCACACACACATACATAGGATTTAAACTGTCTTTTAGTTCGCTCACTGTTAAGGTTCATGTACTTGCTCAGCAATGGTAAAAACTTCTGAGGGCTGGGGCAAAGGAATAAATTTCACCTAGTATCATTTTGCCTGCTTTTTATTAATCTTGTCTTCTTGTTCTTTCCATCTCATTCAGAGAGCTTTAAAACACGAATGCACCTTAGGAAAGGAAATCCTGCATAGTACACATCACTGTTATTTTGGTTGTTTATTGAGATTTAGAGTATTTGTATCTCTCCTTCCTTTTAAACTTAATGAACCTGAACGAATTACAGGGAATCTGTACATGTATGTGACACAGTTCCAAAATGCATGGATATAGAAATGTTGTACTGCATTAAAAAAATATACATCCCTATGAAATCTGCTTCAGAAATGTTTTTAATAAAAGAACGTATATTATTATCCAAAAGGGTGCTTACTTTGAACATCTTAATTCTTTTAACTATAGAGAACTTGATTTATTACAACTGCCTTTTTGTGGCACAGTGAAAGCTGGCATGGGATATCCAGTACCCTCTAAAATTCCTATTTCATCTGGCAGCAAAGTGAGCCTGAGGAAAAAAACAAGAGTACAGTTATTAATTTAGCCTTTGGTTGTATGTTCTAGAGAATAATATGGTATATAGTGTTCCTGGGATCCTCAATGATATAAATAGTAACTCACAGCACGAAGATACTAGAGAGGTTACTGAATCTTGAACTAATTATGTCATTTTTCTCCATGGCAAACTAGGTAAGTCCCATTTCCCATTTCCTATCAGCAGATTTTAAAGCCCCCAAAGTGTTTCTCGATGTTCAGAGGAAGCTTCCTGCGTTTCACTTTGTGCCCAGTCCTATCTATGTGCATTTGTCTAGTATCCATGTCAGGTTTTCTGAGCTGAGAAAAAAAATGGGCACTTGGTCCTTTCAGTTATACTTTTGAGAGGAGTGGAAGGACTCATGATAGTCTTGTGCATTTGAGCAACCTTTGCTTTAAAATAGCCTGATTGTGGGATGATAGCTGCTAGAAGATAGATAGGAGTAAAAGCAAATTGAATAGCTTAAAATTACATGACAGACCTCATAATATTATGTTCTGGAAAAATACGTATGGGTTAAACTGATTAATCTTAATTATCTCTCTCAAGTTTATCCTCTACAGTGCAACTCAGGGACTTCAGTCTACACAGAAATATCTACACTAAGAATCCCACGTCAATAGCAATCCAGCTATTGATTCAAAAAGGGCTGTAAAATCTAACCTCTGTATTGCTACTGTTGCACTGTGATCAGTAGTTGAGCTAGCTAATTTAAAGATAGCTAGGTGTAGCTGATTTCACCAGAGTCAGTCCTTTGGATTCTATGGCAGACGTATCTTTAAAATATAAAGCTTTTACTTAGACACTGGGGGTTGAAAAGTGAAAACACAATTAATGTGGAGTAGTAGTAGCCAGCACTGCTCCCAGTACAACTGGTAGTAGGATAGGAAAGGTTATGGTTCATTATATTGTTCTGACTCTATTTAGTTAGAAAAACAGAGTTTAAAATGTGCAGTGTGCTGTAGCACTAGAGTGTTGCTCCAAAAGGCACAGGACCCATCTTGACAGTGTGATGTTCATGTGTTGGTCAGATTTAGCATTCATAAAGCTTCTGTTTTAAAAGTGCTGCTCGGATTCATTTTGTAAATGATGCTAATGAAGTCTGACTGCCTTAGGCTGACTTGTTTGTCCTGCATGAAATATCCTCACACTTTTCCTGTGCTCTGCAATGTGTTTGACTGATGAGAATGAATGTGATTTGTACAGTGCAAGTTCATAGACAGAGACATTTTGGGGTGGGGAGGATAACTCCCTATGAAGTTTAATGACAGCTACACATGACTACAAAAGCTACAAAAGACTTTAAAAAAAGTTTTTTCTTCTTCATATATTTCCCTCTTCCATTTCTTCAACTGGAAGATTTTCCTTTCGGTGTAAAGCCTCCAGGGAAAAAGCACAAGTAACAAACACTTACCAAAGACATTGAAAGACTTTTAAATTAATTAAGACAAAAGAATACATTAGAGAAGTTTCCTTCCAGAGATATAAAAGGAGCTGCAAGCCAAAACATTATCCATGTTTAAAAAAGAGTAGTCTTTCAAAAGATCTAAATTATTTATGTTTTTCAAAGTGCCTAGGCTTTTTAACACTCTTTAATGCCCAAAGGAGTACAAAAAAAGAAAAATCCATCAGATGCAATTAGATATGGAGTGTCTGCCTCCATTTCAAAGGTGATTGTTTCCTAATTCCCAGGTGTCTGTGGGCATATTCTGAAAAAATACTGCTCTTTTCTTGCTGGGTACACAGCCTCTCACCACCCATGCTTCGATATTACCAGAGGGGACAATGGAGTATATGTCATCAGGTACGGTTATTTGCTACCATGATTTGCCCCCTTCTGATAAACAAGGAATATAATTGTCTTGTGACAGATGTACTGAAAAAACCCAATGCATGTCAGAAACTGAAGCATGGTAGAGCATTTTTATGATGCTCAAGACTTACTTTCCTTACAACCATAACAGCCTGCTTCTCCATGGATAAAGTTGGAGAATAGCTTCTTTGTGCGCTGTGCTAAGCCAGCCTTCAGTGACCTGATGAAATTGAGAGGCAGCTTAATATAACACAGAGAGCACCAGTACGGTAACACACTGCACATTTTTCACAAATTTCAACAGGAATGATGTCACAGTTCCCTGCAGAGTTCTTTAAATGCTGTAATTCTAACAAAAAGACCTTTTTACTATCTTATGGCTGTATGTACACAACCCCCCCTAGGTTTTGTAAACTCAGAAAAAGAAAAAGCTTTGACAGACACAGTGTTAGAAACCCTCCCTATCTATAGCTTATCCTCAGAAAATTATAGTCTACACAGTCAAATAGTAGGAAGATTATAACATACTTGTTACTCTCTTAAGTGGTATAACTTTAGTGAAATATTCCACTGCCAGGCATCTTCCACACAAATCCACGTGAATAAAAGCTAGAGCATTTAGTCTCACTTCTTCTTTCACATATTTATACCTGCAAGAAATAATACAAATACAGCAGAAAATGGTGAATGAAATCTTGCCTTACATAAAGCAACTTTTTTTTTTCATACACAGTCCAGGTTAAAAAAAAAGAAAAAAAAAACAACAAAGAGTTCAAGCAAATAAGATTTACATCAACTTCTGCAAGAAAGTTATTAAAACTATCTGGGTTGGTGGTATTCAAATTTTCTTGGCTGTGTTTAGAATACTAGACTCTTTTGTTTTAATTTTTGGGAAAGAAAAAGCATATCTCCACTCACTCCCTGGCTTTGGAATTCCAGCAAGGACCATGTTTTGAAAATATTTTGAAGTAATTCTGCATTAATTATATAAATGATAACAAATTATCAGTGTATAGTATTCCTGTTTGTAATCTTGTATCAAAAAATCCTGTTGCCATTGATAAAGGAATCGTTTCAACACTATAGAAACAGGTTTAGTTTATGTGATCTGGACAAATCACTAGTTTAACTTATTTTTAACTGCACGACTTTCTATTGCTCCTAGAGAACCGTTAACAATTTTTTTAAAAAGACAAAGGAGATATATTTTTCAACTGCCAAACCTTTGGTCTTGTTTTTCCATGTGATGGAAAAGAGCCCATGATATTGACTTTGTCTCTGGTCTTAAACAGACCTGCCACATAAAACTATAACCTTGAAGTAGAAGCACTTTTTTATTTCTAGATCATGCATAATAACTTTATAGAAACTAGTAGAGATTCTGTTGATTGGTAATTACACAGTCTAAACTTTCCATGAGCAGTTTCACAAATTAAATTTTATTTCCCTATTTTATGTATAACTACTGCTAAATTACATAGGAAACTCAATTTCCCTTTATTTACATTCAGCAGTTCAATTAATTTTCTTAGTACATAATATTTAATTATTGAACAATAACATATTTATTAACACTTAGCTAAAATTTTACACCATTAGTATAAATCATTACCAATAATTATTAGCTCATCTTAACTTCCAATCTAACTGAAAATTACTAAAAATTATTTCAAAAAGATTTAATAATGGTTTGTTTTAATAACAAAATATTTTAATGAAGCATTATATTCCTAAATGCAGAATGATTTTTAGTTGGTTGGGATGCTCTAAGTACATCCTTTAATACTGATTATTGTGACTGATTGACAAGACTTACAGCATGTACAGTTCTACTCCTTTTAATGTGGTCTCTAAAATTCCAGGAATGCAGAAAAGAGTGTAACTTGAAGAACTATTAAAAGACATTATTCAGAAAAAAAATCAGGTGTAAATATTTAAATAAACACAGAAAAAAATAATCTGGAGAGTTTCAGCTAGATGGCTGCAAGAATGAGGAGAGCATAGCTATTTTACTTTTCTCCAGAATATGGAAATATTTACTCTGTCACATCCATGACAATAATTTACATCCATTGGAAAAAGACACTTTAAAAATTCAGACACTGCTGTCCATAGGGCAATGCCCTTAGGAATACTTTTTAGAGATTAATATCCCCAAATTTTATTGTTTGTATGTCATGATGGGAGTGAAAGGTTCTGGATATAAATAAAAGCTGTATTTTATTACAGATTAATCACAGCTAAAGTAATCAGACCCTGGGAACAACAGTTCAGGCTTCTGAGTGTTGGTGTTTAATGTCTCATGAGAATAAAATTTGAAAGACAACTTGAATCATAGAATCATAGAATCATTTTGTTTGGAAGATGTTTTTAAGACCATCAAGTCCAACTGTTAACCCAATACTGCCAGGTCATCACTAAACCATGTCCCTAAGCATCACATCTATATGTCTTTTAAGTGCCTCCACTTCCCTGGGCAGCCTGTTCCAGGGCTTTGCAACCCTTTCTGTGAAAAATTTTCCTAATATCCAGTCTAAAACTCCCCTGGCACATCTTGAGACCATTTCCTCTTGTTCTATCACTTACTGTTTGGGAGAACAGACCGACCTCCACCTTGCTACAACCTCCCTTTGGGTAGCAGGAGAGAGCAATGAAGTATCCCCTAAGACTCCTTTTCTCCAAGCTAAGCAACCCCAGTTCCCTCAACTGCTCCTTGTAAGACTTGTGCTCTAGACTGTACTAGCTTCATTGCCCTTCTTTGGACGTGCTCAGCCCTCCCCCAGTACCTTTGGACCATCTGGCCCCATAGACTTGCAAGTATTTCAATGGTGTAGTATGGTTACTGACTATTTCCTCTTGGTTTATGGAGGCTTCATTCTGCTCGTTGTCTTCCAGCTCAGGCAGCTGGGCACTCAGAGGACAATTGGTCTTACTATTAAAGATTGAGGCAAAGGCAGCATACAGCACCTTTTGTCCCACATGCAAGAGAGGATGGGGATTCTTCTTAATCCTCCTTCTGCTGTTAGTGTGTTGACAGAAACTTTTAAAATTGTCTTTTATGGTAGTAGTCAGATTAAGTTCTAGTTGGGCTTTGACCTAATATTCTCCCTGAATAGCCTCATGGAATCTTTGTAGTCTTCCTGAGTCATCTGCCGTTTCTTCAGAGGCCATAGACTTTCTCTTTCTTCCTGAGTTCCAGTCAAAGGACTCTGTTTAGCCAGGCCAGTCTTCTTCCTCCTTGGCCAATCTTATGGCATACTGGAATGGCCAATTCCTGTGTCTTAAAGATTTCCCTCTTGAGGAATGTCCAGCCTTCCTGGACTCCTTTGCTCTTCAGGTCTTCCTCCCAAGGGACTCTGTCAACTAGTCTCTTGAACAGGTCTGCCCTCCTGAAGTCCAAAGTGGCAGACCACTTGGAGAGAAACCACACAATGATATGAATACTCAAAAGATCTAGGAGATGTGACCTATTAAAGCTGTGTTACCTAGAGAGGACAGGCATGAATTGTTAATGGTAATGGACTTCAAGTGCAGAAAATTTGGCTGCAGACAGAATGACGATTAAGTGATCTTCATAATTAGCAACCATACTACAAGAAGTAATGAGATATATTTCCACAAAGGAAAATTAGTTTAGAGATTAAAAAAACCTTTCTAGTTACAGGAATAGGCGAGCAGTGGAACAGACTATTGGGGCAGATTGTAGGATTCTCATCGCTGGAAGATATTATGAACATTACTATTTAGGTTACTAGAGGTAATCTTCAAGGAGAGAAGGGAGGGAAATCATGTCATGCTGCCTGTTTTTCCTTGGTGTTATGATATAGTTCAGACATATATCAAGAGGCTAGATGGTATTCAAAGCATTATTGTCTAGCAGACTGCTGCAGAAATAGGCAGGTAGCATATTCTGCAAGAAACAAATAACAGTGTCCTCCACCATTCTGTCCAGCGTATATTTTACCATGAGCAGGAAGTTAAGAAAATTCTTAAATTCTTCAAATTCTCAGGGACTGTCTCAGAACACACCTCTGTGTTGTGAACCTATTTAAAGAGGGCGGTTTATGTCAAGTTGATGGCTGAAGAAGTAACACTGCAAAAGGTTTGTATAGTAGAAGTGTCTGTGTTTTTCCTCTACAATTGATATGTATAACCAGGTTGTCACTTCTCTCATATAAACAAAAAAAATTACCCAAACTGAAAAAAAAAGATCCTGATATAAATCTTGGCCCTAAGCATTTTTAGCAAAGGCAGTGGTGGTGAGGAAATAGACTGAGAATGTTTGTATTGAATTGATCAAGTTCAGCTTTGTTGACTTTTTACACCAAATAGTAATCCATGTAACTTGGGTAACTTGGTTTCATTATTCAGCCAATAAATATAACTTGACTTAAGGTGCTGTACACAACCCATTCAAAATAACAACTGTAAGAAATGAACTGGTTTCTAAATATGGAGTCTTATTCTACAGTAGCCCATGATAAAATCTTGCAGCCTACATCCATAGATAACCTCCTCAAACCTGCTTCTTTGTGGAAGGACTCACGAACCTGGTAAAATGATTTTAATATCAGCCCTTTCAATTACCTGAGCTGCACGCACCTCTCAACTGATCTAAATGTGAGCTTTTATGACTACTGGGTATCTTCAATGACAGAGAATGTATGTTGCCTTGTCTCTGGCAATCCACAAAATAGCTGTTCATTTTTAACCTCCACTTTAACACTGACATTTGCTCTTCACTGCAAGTTACAAAAAATATTCTGAGTCCTTTTGTTGTAACTTGATACACATGAAGTTTTCAATTCCATAATTAGTGACAACCATATGTGAGAAGCAAACAACGTAATCTATCTGAATTTGTGCAAAGCGTTTGACACTGTCCCACATGACATCCTTGTCTCTAAATTGGAGAGACATGGATTTGATGGATGGACCCCTTGATGGATAAGGAATTGGCTGGATGGTTACACTCAAAGAGTTGTCATCAATGGTTCAATGTCAAAGTGGAGATCAGTGACGAGTGGCATTCATCAGAGTCTGGTATCAGGACTGACACAGTACAACATCTGTGTTGGGAACACAGACAGTGGGATTGAGTGCACACTCAGGAATTTTGCCAATGATGCCAAGCTGTATGGGTCAGGACACAATCACAAACACAGGCTGTGCGATGAGTGGACTGAAAGCAGCCCTGCAGAGAAGGATTTGAGGATATTGATGGATGAAAAGCTGAATATCACCCAGCAATGTGTCCTCACAGCCCAGAAAGCCAATTGCATCCCAGGCTGCATCAAGAAAAGCATGGCCAACAAGTCAAGGGAAGTGATTTGGTCCCTCTACTCTGCTCTCGTGAGAGCCCACCTTTAGTATTGCATTCAACTCTGGAGCCCCTATTATAAGAAAGACATGGACATGCTCAAGTGGCTCCAGAGAAGGGCCCTGAAACTGATCAGAGGGCTGGATCACCTCCCCTGTGAGGACGGGCTGAGAGAGTTCGAGTTGTTCATCCTGGAGAAGAGAATGCTCTGAGGAGATTTTATAGCAGCCTTCTAGTACTTAGAGGAGGGCCAAACTGAAAGAGGCTAGATTTAGATTAGATACTAGGAAGAAATTTTTACTGTAAGGGTGAAAGACACTGGAACAGGTTGCCCAGAGAAATTGTGGATGTCCTCTTCCTGGAAGTGTTCAAGGACAGGTTGGATGGGGTTTTGAGCCACCTGATCTGGTGGAAGGGGGGGTTAGAACTAGATGATCTTTAAGCTCCCTTCCAGCTCAAACCATTCTATGATTCTATGATATTGGCTGCAGCATAGAGAAATGAAGCGGCTATTAAAAAAAAAACCTGGATTGATTCTCTCTTCAGGTAAAACATGACTTCATAGTTAATGTTTATAAATCACCTACAGCATGGTACAAAGTGTGTAAAAGTTTGTAAAGCCTGACCATTCCTGAATGCACAGAAGCACTGAAGTCTTTTAACATGTGAGAAGTGCTCTGTAGATCTGACATAAATGAAAGAAAAAGGCTTATTATGTCCTGTTTAGAGTTTTGGCTAAAACCTGCTTATTGGTGAAAAGGCTTTGGTGGTAATTTGTCAAAAAAAGTGGAGCTTTCCATGGGAACATGCCAGTTCCCCTGAAACTTTCTTCATTGATCTGTACTTCTCAGTGGCTGTGTAAAGCCGGAGGAAAAGGAGCATGATAGAGGAACAGACAGCCTTGCCTTGACGGATGTAGTATGAGATTTACATTTGCAGCCTGGATCACAGAGATAGGGGAATTGGATGTATGCCTTCCAGCTTCCTCAGCCACTGAGCTATTTATCCACCTGGAAAGAGGACTTTTTTCTATACTGTTTTGTCTTGCTTTTAAAAATATATATTTGTCTTAGTCTTTGTCACAGTTAGGCAGTGATAGAGGCTTGCAAGTATTTGGATGCTAATTTGGATGCCTATTCAACATCATCCTTATAATCAGGCTTTTTTTTTTTTTTTAATCCCAGAATCCTGTTTCTGGGATAAAATTAAAACAGAATCAGGGTACGATACCAGTCACTAGGAGCATATGTATTCAAGTGTGCATGCATGCATGCAGGAACACACTCCTGAGCAAACTAAATTGCTCTCCATAGTTTGAAACATATGAATATATTCTGGTTTTTAAACACTTTCCAGGATTTGTGGAGAAAGTTATAAAACATATAAAGTTATATCCTCCTCCTTTGGGAGGAGGATAATCATGGAGATAAAAGCTACATAAATAGGCATTAACAACACGTTTTTGTTCTCAGGCTCAGCCTCTTTCCAGAAGCTGTATTTATGGGGCGCAAAGTGTCTTTCTTTTCTTCACTATCAATGGTTTTACATTTACTGCCTGAAGCAATCAGTAGCTATTGGACACTACTTATCATTTCTTGTAAATTCAGAAAACTAAGAAAAAAAATAGCTCAAAGTTTTACTTTGTTTATCCTGCACTACCTAGTCTGAATAAATGCCACGTTACAATATATGATCTGAACTAGACTTCAGAAATTATTAAAGTGAGACTTTTATGGAAAAACACAGGTCACCTAAATTGAAGTTTTAGGTACATAAATTTCAGGGATTCAGATGGTCTTCTCTCAAGTGGCAGCACTTCTGAAGACTCCTGAAAAGAGAGAAAGAACTAACATTATTGTGGTTCCCAAGTTTGACCAAGCAGAGCCCAGGAAGGTTTATTGTGAGACATCTAACTCCCTCCACTGACCATGCATGGGCCTCAGTCTTGTATGATCTAATTTGTACTTTGAGTCACAGGTACCTCATTTTTAATCAGCTTTAAAAGAAATGTGGGAGACTTCAGAGAAATTTGAGTGTTTTCCTTGCTTTCTAATTAGATATCAATAATTGGCTGATTTTCAAAAAGATATGATCGTAGCACCACCATTCCCTTTCCTCTCACCATACTTTGGTGCTTTTAACTTTGAGCCACATATTGATATGAGCTCAACATGAACTTCAAGTTGTCAGCTTTCTGAAGTCTTGTCCTTACTCATTTTTCCTTCAAGCCACTAAGTAACTACAGTCCAAACAGTGCTTAAATGCCAGTGGTGAGATTGACATAGTGGTCTGATGTGCCAAATAGCAATTTTTGATAGAGATTTGTGAGTCCTTCATGATGCCTTTGCTTCAGTAAAGAGGCAAGAGCTGGAAATAATAGTTACCTGAACACAGCACAAAGAAAATGCCAGTGTTAGAAAAGCTTTTGCATTCCTGAAGAAGGATTCTGGCATCTCAGTTTAACACTCCATTTCACCTGTGGCTTTACCTTGAAAAATACTATTTTAGATATTAACCTCTTTTACCAAATTCATTTCAACATATTCCTCTAGACATACCTAGAGCTGTGCAAGATTTTATGTGGCCCACCAGTTACAGCTTAGTTTCCTGTAGCTCTCTCCCCTTTGATTTCTCTTGTGCATAATTAGATAACTACTTTCACATTTCACTCTTAGCCACAGGGAGAATGAAGAATGATAATTTGGATTTCTCTTTTTTTAATCAGTTGCCTGTTTTCAGGCAGTAATTATCATTGAGGCATCCAGGAGTCCCTCAGGTTTGACTAAAATTAGCTAGTAGGTTCAAAATTTACTATGGTTGGCCAGGAAAAGGTTTACTAAGGCTGGCCAGGTTGACAGAGGAAAAGGCAGGCAGAGAGATAGACAGACCACCACACCTGCAAATGGACATGGGAGCGACACGGCCCTTGTCAGCCACACCGTCCTTGTCAGCAGCCAAATAGAGTAATGAGTTATAATCAAGGAGGTTAAATCTGATTTAATTGAATTAAACAGATTAATGACAGGTTTGCAATCTCTTTTCAGACAAATGAAACTCATAGCTATGGTTGGGGTCATGGGAATTTTTTGTTGTTGGTTTTTTGGTTTGCTTCTTTTTTTGGCTTTGGAAGTGAGCACTAAGAATTCCTAGTTGTTGAGCTAACCATTCAGTTTGAGGAGATATACTAGTAATGTGCCTGTGGGGAGAAAAGGAAACAATGAAAGAAGGAAATTTGTATAATTGTGCCATTTCTGTTCATTGATGTATACACAGATACTGCAGGAGGAATTCTAATGGAAAAGAAGGCCAACTTCTTTCAAAATTAAACAAGTGGATCCTGGAGGTTGAATTATGGTAGCAGTATGGACCACCATCTTAGGGTATGCACATAATGAAAAGGTCCATCTGCAAATAGGCTTACAGTATGTTATTGAAAACATACCAACATTGACAAAGATAAGACCTGTAATAGCAGGTTACTCGCTTTTGTTTCTATCTTACTGTACTGTTAATGAAATGACAATAATATTTTTGCACAGTTCTAGTTCAATTACCAAAAACAATACTAGTTTTAATTTAGACCTTAGTTATCAGTCACAAGTCACAAAATGTTCTCAAGAATGATAGTTCATTTTTCAATCATTCTCAGTAGCAATTGGGTGGATTTAACATCTTCAAGAGTTTTTTTTTAAGGAATCAGGTTTGGGAGAGTTGCTGCTGCCTCTACAAATGTATGTGGTCTGTCACCTCTCCAAGGCAATTCAGCATGTCATAGAATGAGGTCTTTGTACACGCACAAAATCTGATCTGTTAAGCTTTGGGGTTCAGTGGGGCTTTTTTTAGACAAAAAAAGATAGTGTGTATTTGATGTATTATTAAAACCACTATTTCATTTTGATTTTTGCAGCTGGGACAGCTATGATAGGATGACCTTCAAGAAACTAATTTATCCTATGTTTACTGAGTATCTTTATTTCTGTTAAACTAAAACTATATCAGTTTATTACCTGCTGTGAAGTATTTCCTAGTGAGTGACTACCAATGAGTTCTAGTCTCTGATTTCTATTCAGTAGCCTGAATAAATATTTTCAGATGGTAAGATCACAGACTTCAGATTTAAGCTCTGGAAACAGTAACTTCCTATCTGTGTTTTCTCCTTTTTTATACTTCTGAAATAAAATCTAGAAATGTGTTGGTAAAATTTTTGGGAGGGTCCTAATACAGCACAAATATGTAGCTAAAGCTGAAACAGGTATTGACATTTACTACTTTTTGTTGTTTGGACTGATAAACCACGCACTCACAACTCTGTTTACTTATTCCATTTATAGATGGAATAAATATGTGATAGAAAACTTTTATCTAGTCTCCTACACAAACAGAATAAAAACCAGTAAGTTTGACTTGCTGAATCACTATTCTTATTCTTCTCTATTGTCTTCTTCTTAAGAAGAATCTCTATTCTTATTCTTTTGGTTTAGGTTTTAACTTCAGGTTTTCAGACTTTATATCTTATCTGAAGGGCTTGTGATTAAGAAATAACACACTTGGTTGTTAATTGTTACATACTTGACATGGAAATTGTCATGGTCTCTGGTATTAAATGAAGTCCTTTTTTAGAAGCAATATTCTGTATGTAGCAGAGGTGTAAAAGTAACCAGAACAAAAGCATATTTGCACTTTCTAAATAAAATAAAAAAATTGTTGAATGCATTCATTATCCTCTATTCAAGTGCCATCCATCCTTAAGAGTTGATGTTACGAACATTTCATCTTTTTACTTGATCGCCAAGGACTTGGGTAATTGTCTCACCAATCTTGATGCCTAAACATACAATTTGTCTGACACACTTGACACGTTTGCCACACTTTTCTAGTCTGTGGAAGGAGATGAACACAGTCTCTGTCTAGCACTGTGGAGAGACAGATACAAATCAAGTTTATAATACTAGCATAGGTAATTAATGGATATTGGATGAAATGATCCTTGGGAGTGTCTGTCTGTCCTAGGCCATGACTTGAGAGAGAAGGGATAACTCCCAGTTTAGCTGAGTCTGACTTATGTTGCTAAATATTGTTTTATGTGTTCTTTATAAGTCTTTTGTCTCCTTCACATATTCCTTAAATAGCTTTTGTGTATAAACTCTTGGCAACCTATTTCAAGTCAATTACTCTCAAACTTAAAAGTTCATTTGCTTTCTCATTTTGTTCCTGCCTTGAAATTAGACAGGTTTCTCAAAGTACTTGCACAAGCAAACAATTTCCATCTCCTTTTCTAGAATAAAAGATGTCTATAAGACAAAGACACAGCTATTAACCTGTCTTCCCTCTTTTTTCCACACTCTCAGACAATTTGGAGTCAAACATTCTTCAGCAAATAATTTGGAACTATATTATGCCTTCTCACGAAAATCAGGTAAGGATAAGTAAAATGACATTCCAAATAAATTGAAAAGGCCTTCCTGTATAATCAAAAGAGCTTTTAAGTGGTGAGATAAAGAAAGTGGAAGGATGGTATGCAATTGAGAGGATTCTTGGAGATTAGATACACTACATATCAGAAATCTGCAATATTCTAACACCAGCCTTTTTAGGCCTGTGTTGAATATGACATCTCCATGGATTCCTATTATTATTTCTAATCTCAGATGATTTCATCTACAAATCATACTTTAACACAATATTATCTGACTGCATTTCACAGTTTTATTGGTCTCATTTTGCCAATATGTCTATAAATGCACAGGTGTAAAGCAAATTAGACACTTAGGCTGGAATGTTTCATTTCACTTGGTCCAAATTTAATCCATTTTAAATACTTTAGTTTACATCTAACAGGAGAACTCCCTTCTGCCTGAGTTCAGGTGATATTAATTACATGTTATGCAAAGAATGCAATCCAATAAAACAATCTTTTTCTACTCTCATTCAGCTCCCAAAATTTCAGAAAATTTCAAAGGTGTTCTATACAGAAATAAGCTCCCCATTAAAGCTAGCTTTTAAAGCATTACACTGTAAATAAAGCTATATTATTAAGTGTAGGTCTTTTGCAGGTGACTAAGAGTCTCATGGGCACCCAGAGTGCAAAAATGAAAGTACTTTGGGGAAATTAGTTCAAATGGTGCCTACACATTTGGGATGTCTAAAGTCAAGGACAGGCTAAGGTTCACATTTCCCATGAGACACTCAAACACATAAATGATTATTTTAATCAATTCTGAGTCTTATTTGACAAAAAATAAAATACAGGCGCAGGAACCATAGAATTATACTATTGCAGAATCATAGAATAATTTGGGTTCAAGGGACCTTTGAAGTTCTTCTCATCCAACCCACCCTGCAATGAGCAGGGTCATCTTTAACCACATCAGGTTTCTCAGAGCCCTGTCCAACCTGATCTTGAATGCTTCCAGGGATGGGACATCTACCACCTGTCTGGGCAACCTGTTCCAGCATTTAACCATCTTCATCATAAAAAAAAATTCCTCCTTATATCTAATCTAAATCTTCCCTCTTTTAATTTAAAATTATCACCTCTCATCCTATTGCAAGTCAGTCTCAACTAAAAAGTTTGTCCTCACTTGGCAGGGGAGTTGGACTCAATGATCTCCAGAGGTCCCTTCCAACCGCTAACATTCTATGATTCTATGATCTCTCCTATAAGCCCACTTTAAGTATTGAAAGAACACAATAAGGTCTCCCATGAGCCTTCTCTTCTCAAGGCTGAAAAATCTCAACTTTCTCAGTCTTGCTTCGTAGAAGAGGTGTTCCATCTCTAATGAGATTTACTATCATACGTACGTGGTTATAAGGTATCTTAAAAATAGTTTCTGATATAACAGGATTTCTACTATGAACAAAGAATCATATCTTTAATCAGTCCTTATTCATTTAGAAACTCTCAACTTCATTAAACAGAGACTATGTCCCAGTAATTCCTCTGACAAAGATATCCTCCAAAATCTGGAAGATTATTCAGTGTCAATTTAAGGAAATTTACAGCAGGAATAACTGGCTAAAGACATGAGTCTCTGCGAGCATTAAGACAAGCAAAAGGAAGAGTGTGAGAGGAAGAGCAAGCACTTCACTTTTTTGTATGAGCAAAGTGAGGACTCATACCTGTCCTTATTTTTGTGGTGAGTGGAGTCAAGTCTCCTGGTGTCAGGTTTGGACCTGTGTGCTTTCCTTCCTTCTTTTCTTTCTCTCTCTTGTTCCCCTTTTGCTATGTGCATATTTTTCTGAAAAACTTGCATTGATTCTTATGGAGTCTTTTTAGATTTACATGTGGGATTCTTAAGTTAAAAAGGGCTCTTAAGCTAAAAAACACTGGGGCACTGCTAGCAGGGAATAGCAGATTACTATTAATCTAGGTCTGAGTCAGGGATGGTAGATGGATGCTTCTCGTACCAAAAGGGGGTTCTCAGGGAGTCATTACCTTGGAACTGGAAATCCCAACCTGCACATGATCACCAAGAGCTACCAGACCTTCACCACTCCCACACCCCACCCCCCATACAGAGTTGCATTTCCATCCCATGCTTGTCAGAGACACTGCAATCCCTGATCTTGAGAGTGCCCAATTGATTCAGAAGACTTTGAAATAGACTGCTGATCAAGCCCCTTTACTCATCTTTGTTGTTAACAGCTCCTGCCAAACTCATCCTTCGGCATGGTTGAGCCACCCTTACTGTTTAACCCTTACAGCTTTGGATCTATCCTTTTGCTTCAGCCTGTGAATCAGTGGATTGCCTTGGTGCAAGATGAGAGCTCTCTGTTACACCAGACAAAATATTTATGTAAATAAATATAAGCTTTCTTTTTCTGTTCCTCCATTATTATACTAAAGCCTAGCAAAAATTATTATTTAGCCTTATAATTCCTGAGGAGAGGGTTTTATTTTTGTTTGTTTGTTTTGTTTCTTTTTTTTCCTTCTGCTAATGCTGTCCTAAATCTGATATGAAGGCTCTCACCATTACACTGTAAAACTTCCGAGTTTGTGAATGCATCAGGTGTTTCCTCACAGTCTCTCAGATCAGTCCAGAGTGATGGAAATCCTCTTAGACAGGTACACAAGAAATTGCTGAAGGTATGTACTGCTGTCCATTTGCTGCATAATGAGTTTCAGTCTGTGCCATAGGAAGACGGCCTTCACTCTTCTGTTTCTGCTCAGGTGAGAAACTTAGATTTTAGATGCCTAAATTAGCTACTTTAGGATACTGTCTGAATAGTTATACAAGCATATATTCAGTATATTGTGTCATTTAATTTGTCCATTGATTTTTTTTGTTTTCTAAATATTTAGGAACGTCTTGGTGGTTATTGCTGTGTATAGACCCTAAAGAAACTTTGATGGAGTATGTTTTGCACTTTCATTTCCTTCTATGAGTATGTTTAAGGACAAAAGTGAGATTTTTGTGGAGTTTAAATTACTTCTAAGCCCAAGTACTGATGTTTTGAATCAAGATGCTTACTGTTGTATCTCTATGTGCTTACAATAGACAATTTTAAAAGACAATTGCTATTTCAGTCTCTGGTTTTTAAATATTTTATTCTACTTAAGTGAAGTGGAATCTCAAAGAATGACTGTTCCTTGGTCAAGAAAATTTCTTAGGTTTTGGTGTTTTTTAGTTGTTAAGAGCATAAAGTTTCTTCACTGTCCAGAGAGTAACAGAATTCATATGCCCTGGATTTGATTTCTAACTTTAATTTGGTACACTTTTGAAAGCATGTATTCTGACCTGAATAACATGGGTCATAGAATTCAACAAGCAAGTGAGTTATTAAATCCATTAGTACTTCTTCTGGGCCTGCTACTTTTATGATTCTGTACTTTTATCAGTACAGAATGCCCAGCTTCAACACTATGATTGAGCAGACCATTTAAAGATTTCAAAAGTAACTTTTCAGGATGACACATACTGGATTTTTATAACCATTTCAGTAACAGCCTTAAGTCCTCTTTAAAAAAACTAGATAGTGAACAATGAAGTCCCTTTAAGTCTCTTTTTTGTGTTGATAGCAATAAAAAGCAGAGTCAGTCATTAATTGCCAGCTGAGCAGAATACAGTTTTTCATTACTTGTGTTTATATCTCCCTGGTCTTTCAACATAAATTTAGCTTGTTTGTTCCCAGGATACATTACATGTACGTTATTTTAAATGGGCCATTGAGATGAATGATACTACATTTTAATATCACAACAGATTCAAAAAATAAATGCTTGTGAAAGAAAAGGCAATTCATCCTGACAAAGAGTGGTACTCTGTAGTATACCTCCTCTCATCAATCATTAGCAAAGGAATGCTCATATGCTTTGTTATGATTCTATCATTTATCTGTTCCAAATTATTTATACAACCTAGATCTGGCTTTCCTTCAGACAGCTGAGATGTGGAAAACACAACTCTTTGCTGGGAATTACACACTGTTACCTCCTCTGACAGTTAATAGGGATTCTTAATGATGATAAATTTTGAAACATATTTGGGTTAAAATAAAGAAGGAGCTATGAAATTTAAATCTGAACTTTGATTATATCCAGCTAATTAGATGTAGGGTTGTTTTAAAAAAATCACACAGAGCTTATATTTTAAAAGATACCGTACCTATCTATTTTTGGCACTGTATTATCTAATTGCTGTTTTAGCGTATATTTTAATATGCAAAGATAATGAGTCCAGCTTCCTTTGATTCCAGGATGTGTGAAAACTATTTGGCACTAAATGATAGTATCTATCTACTTACACCATTAAGAACTTTGAAGAGATGTATGTCTGCAGGAGCCTCACTTATCTCTGGCTGGCTCAGTTTGAAGCACTGTATTTTGATGAATTCCTGGTATCTTATTGTGGTAAGGATTTCTTACCAACATATACTAAGTTTCTAAACACACCAGCAAATTAAAAGCCTCCCTATAATTATTTTCTTCGCTCTTCTGTGTGGATTTCCATTTATGACCTGTTAGAAATTAATAGTCGTTCATTCATATAGCTCATATCTATAAGAAAATTGGCAGTAGAATGGTCATTTAAATATAATAAATCAAAAACTTTATTTGGAAGGTTGCAAATATTTCTGCTTCTCTCTTACACACATAAGTGCATTCAAGGGGACACTTTTTCTTGTCTGTATACACATAAAGTTATCATAGAACATCTGATGCTCTTCTGCATAGACACTCTTGGTTTTGTCTGAGTCTTTTTGCAGTACCTCTTTTACTGCATGAAAAGTTATTTACAAGATTATTTTCCTGTGATATCTTCTGATTTTAGGACCATAGAGCTCAGAGAAGAAACGTGAACCATGTTCAAAATGGTGCTCAGAGTCTCATTTCTTACTCTCCCACTAAACGGGGACAAAGATGTGAAGAGAAAGCTTCCTACTCTGATACAGCCCTCAGATTACTATCCATTGTTGATTTTTCAGGTAGGCAGTGATGAAGTTGCAAGAAGAAGTCTGAGGGCAAGTAAGAGAGACTTCAGGGCCTTGGGAAGACTGATTAAGGGATCAGGAGCACAAGCAGTGTTCTCCTCTATCTTCCTAGTTGTAGGGAATGAAGGAATAAACAGGAACAGCCAGCAGATCAATACCTGACTCCGAGCCTGGTGTCACCAGCAGAATTTTGGATTTGTTGATCATGGGTCTGTTTACATGACACCAGGCCTGCTGGTAACAGATGGGGTACATCTGTTTAAAAGGGGGAGAAGGATCTTCGCACAGGAGTTAGCAGGGCTCATTGAAAGAGCTTTAAACTAGATTTGAAGGGGGAAAGGGATGAAATCAGACTTGCTGGATACAAGCCTGGGGGCAGCATGCCAATGTTTGAGTGATGGTGTGCTAGCATGGTCCTTCAGTCTGCTGTCTCAGTAGAGGTAGGGGATAGAGATCCATGTGGCAACCAAGACACAAGGGTTATTAGTGTGTTAGAAACCATGGAAACTCCTGAGAATGATCAGGTAGAACTTAGGGCTTTCCCCCCGCAAATGTTAGCAGAATCAATAGCCCAACCAAAGTGCATCTACACCAGTGCATGTAGCATGGGCAATAAATAGGAGGAGTTGGAAGACCTTGTGCAGCAGGAAAACTATGATATAGTTGCCATCAAAGAAATGTGATGGGATGATTTGCACAACTGGAGTGTTGCATTGGATGGGTATAAACTCTTTAGAAGGCATAGGCAAGGAAGGAGTGGTGATGGGGTAGCCCTGTACAGTAGGGAGTGTTTTGACTGTCTAGAGGTTGATGGTGATACAAGGGTTCAGTTTTTATGGGTAAGAATCAAGTGGAATGCCAACAAAGTAGATATCATGGTGGGAGTCTGTTATAGAACACCCAACCAGGATCAAAAGTCAGACAAAATATTGCATAAGAAGCTGGGAGAACTCTTACTACCACTTGTTCTCGTGGGGGACTTCCACTACCAGATGTCTGCTGGAAATACAGTATAACAGAGCGGAAAGAGTCCAGGAGGTTTCTGGTGTGTGATACAGCTGGTGAGAGAACCAACTAGGGAAGCTGCCCCGCTGGATCTGTTGTTTGTGAACAGAGAAGGACTTGTGGGTGATCTGAAGACTGGAGGCCATCTTTGGCATAGTAATCATGAAATGATAGTGTTTTGAATTGTTGGGCAAGTAGAGGGGGTAGAGGGTGATAGGGAAGGGATGGGTGTTGGGGGCATCAATAGAACTGCTACCTTGCATTTCCAAAGGGCAGACATTGATCTGTTTAGGAGCCTGATTGACAGAGCCCCTTGAGAAGAAGTTCTGAAAGTCAAAGGAGTCCAGGACGGCTTCAAGAAGGAAATCTTTAAGCCACAGGAGCAGGCAATCCCCATGTTCTGAAAGATGAGCTGGTGGGGAAGACCAGGCCTGACTGAATAGAGAACCCCTCGGCACTGATCTCCCAAGTAACAAGCAATAGAAAGAGAGGAAATGGCATCAGGTTGCACTGTGGGAGGTTTAGATTGGATATTATCAAACAATTTATTCACTGAAAGGGTTACAAAGCAGTAGAATAGACTGCCAAGAAAAATGGTGGAGTCACCATCCCTGGAGGTATTTAAAAGACATATTGTTGTGGCACTTAAGAGCATGGATTAGTGGGACTTGACAGTGTTAAGTTTATGGTTGAACTTGATGATGTTAAAGGTCTTTTCTGATCTAGATGATTCTATGATTCTAAAATTCAACATAGAATAATTTTCTATTGTATCATACAGTCACTTATAGACTTAGTTAAGTCAGGGTGAATACTAAATTTTCACATAGTATGTGTCGAAGACTTTAGCAGACTCATTATCCTCTGCTTTTTTTAATGTCCATGCAGTTTGCATTTACCATTACAAAGGCATTCAAGCCTAAAACGTGGTTACAGATTCAATGATATATAGCAGAAAAAATAACTTTGATTGCCTAGATTGAAAAGTCTGGACAATGCTTTTTATGGAGAATACTTTATTATCTTGACTAATAAATGAATTAGGGCTTCATTTAAAAATCATTCTTATGAATCATATTTATCTGTAACATGACATTTGCTCTTTGAAAGTCTGTGAAAATTAGTGGATACGGCATGTGAAAGCAACAGAGAGTAATATATATGTTGTCATCAAGGCATACTTAATCATAGCTCATAATGAATACAATTTTAGTGCTATATTGCTTGTTAGCTGTTCTTTTTCTGAGTGGTGAGAAATGTTAGCTTTTCAAAAAATATTTTTCAATCCTATCCATATTATGTCTGTGACTTCATATTTAAAAATAATTCCATTGTCTCTGTTGCTCATGACTGTACGGTATTATTAACAGATTGTTTTGATAATGATCCCTGAGATATAAATGGCGTTTTGACCATGTCACAAAATCAGGTGTTCACAATAGCACGTTGCCATTACAATTCACAACCTTTCTGGCATACGCAAAAGAAAGGTTCTCAAATATTAAAATAGAGAGTAATAAATAATCTATGCTACAGCTGAATAGGTACGCAGACTGAACTACATTTTAGGCCCTAAAATAAATTTCTCCATTATCAGAATGAGTCATCTTGGTGAATCAAAGTGGTGAATCAATATGGCTACAACTCCAGTGTTGTATTTTGTTCTGTAATAATTAAAAAGTTCTTTCTCTGTTCTTGTTCATTTCTAGGACTTCACATAAATTTCATGCTTATTTAACAAAGACTAAAAACTCCATGACTCTTGATAATAACCACTTTATTCTATAGTTAATAGAAGAATGGCTCCTCCTCCAACTCTGCTCCGAAATGGGTTGAAGCACTGCTGTAATGACGTGCATTTTTCTTCTCAGATGATACATATGAAGCATCTGCGAAAAGCTCTTTTCTAGCTAGACATGTTTTATTTCTGAGTGCATTGTGATTTTACCCTAGAGGCTATTTGTATTATTTCAGCTTTAAGAGTATCTATAGGCAGGCTATTCTCAGTGCCCAGTGACAGGACCAGAGGCAATGGGCACAAATTGAAATATAGGAGGTTCTGTCTGAACATCAGGTAACACTGTTTCACCGTGAGGGTGACTAAGCACTGCCACAGGTTGCCCAGAGATGTGGTGAAGTCTCCATCCTTGGAGATATTCAGAGTCTATCTGGATGTGGTCCTGGGCAACTGACTAAGCGGCTTACAATATGTGATATTGTCCCTCCTAGATTTCAGTGTTCAAAGATGACTGTTATCTTATATATTTATATTAAATATCTATTTATTTATTTATAATAGATAAACAATAGCTTACCTCCTCTAAAACCATTTAGACTGTAGGATATCTGAGATTATCAAGACCATAATAATAATTAACATTTTAAAACTAAGAAGTGCTGATTCTACTGCTGTCTTGATTTCTGTCATTTTCACTTTTTCTCATATGTTTTCTAGAGTCATAGTCTTGGACTAGGAGAGTTCTGTGACATATCACATCTCTATGTTATCCCAATACTTCATAATAAAAAGTCATAATTTTTCTATTGCTTGGAAATTACCATCACAATTAGCAATTAATAAGTAATATTTTTTATTTCTGTTATATAGTGAACTTATATGTTGAATAATGTCCCTGACTGTTTCAACTTTGCAAAGCTAAATTTATCCTGACTTTGTTTTTAAAATTCATGTATATGGCAGCGTTCTGTGCTATCTCAGCTGCTACTGCTGTAAGCATTTTTATCCATAGTGCTCCAGATGCACAGGTGTGTCATAGTAGTGATCATTTTACTCTAGGGAAGACATTTAAATAGTTTTATGCTACCTTTCTAGCCTGTGACCTGATTGTTGCAGCAGTTTCTGATCTGTTTAAATTTCTGTGTACAGAAGTATCAGTGTTTCTGTACAGTTTCCCACCGTATGTACTTATTCTCTCTCCATCATAACTGACCACTACAGCAGAGCCCAGAATGGGTATGAATGCTAAGGCAAACCCCCAAAGATGCTTAAACCAGTGGTCAGTATTACACAAAGACTGGAAAGGATCTAAGATTCTGGGCCATGATATTTACAGAAATTCACAGACTTTGAAAAACTGATTGGGATGGTCCCCTCTTGATATTGGGGATCTTATCTTTATAAACTGATGCTGCAAGCCTGGCCTCCATGGCCTCAGGCTGAAACAAACCCACACCACACAAACCCATTCTTTGTGAATTAGTTTTAGGCTGTTATGATACTCTGGTAGTAACTAGGTAATCACTGTGAGGTAATGAAAAGTTTCTGTCCTAGGGGAACTTAAAAACCTTCATTCCAATAGAACAGAGCAATAATGTGGATTGACTTGTTTAGTGTTTCTAAACAGTGAAAGAAAATACCAAGAAGCTTATGACAAAGTGATATTTGTAGGTAGGAAGGTGAATTTTCATCCTATAGAACTGGTAGTTAGATCCAAAGAAACAGTTTAATAGGTTTTATACTGAGATTATTACCAGGGGATAATTTTGCAATCATAATCCATGTTTTGTTGGTTTTGTTTTATGTTTGGTTTCTTTTATATATATATATTTTTTTTTTGGTTGGGAGGGAGGGTTGATGGTTTGGAGTTTTTTTGCTTGCTTGTTTGTTGGTTGTTTCGTTTCTTCTTATAAAGTAAGTAGTTTAACATATGATTTGCTGAGCATGAACACCTTTGATCCATGGCATAAAAACTGAGGGTAGCTCAACCCTTCTGCATGTCAGGTAGCTCATATCTGAAAGATTAAAAGAACAACAGCGTTGCTAGAAAACTATTTTTTATTTCATTAAGTGAATGTGTTGCACTATACATTGGAGTTTACATCCTTTCATAGAACAGAAGAATTGACCATGTGAGAATACTTTTCAGCAAGATTCTACCTGGTGATACTAAACATGTTTTACTGCTGGACCATTGTGGATTTAATGGACCTTCCTATCTGTTCACAGGAGATATTAATACCATAATGATATCGGGGTCTACGAACCCTGCTTTTGTTAGTGAGATTGAACATAAGATTTTGATTTTTTTTTTTTCCAATTTTGCTGCATCCATGTTGTACTTACAAGGAACTTAAACACTGAGGACAGAAGAGTTTAGCTCTGTAGTACTTACAGGCTATTTCCTTGGACAAAATCAGGATTTCCCAAAAAACTTAAATATTGCAAAGGTTAGAGGTTACAATTTCTTAAGTATCTACTAATTTTACCCAGAGATATGGTAGTGGGTAAATAGGTTCCATTTATGGTTAATGACTAATTACTTGCTTTACCCACTTTGACACTTTGAGAGACTTGTAGGTCTAGGATAAGAATTCTTTTCTGATTCATTGTCTACTTAGACCACTTCATATAGTCATTTCTGAGTGAATTGATCAAATACAGTGCATAAAGTACATAGCCAATGGATCAACTAAGCAAGCTTTAATAATAATTGAAATGAAATGAATAACATTATGTCATTTAGATTAGATTTAGCCTGTATGAAATATTCCCCACTGATGAGGACTGTCAACTTGAGAGTATTGTATATTCAGTGTAAATTAAAAATTGGCAGTAAAGGTTTATTGACAAAATAAATTTCAATTAGCAGGTACTAAATATCTGCCCCTAACTGGAAAAAGGATAAGGTTGTTAGTGATAAAATTTGAGAAGTCTTATATGAGGCTGTTATGTTTATTGTGCATCATTTATCTTGTTTACAAGGTACATACAAAGGTAGCTAACAGAAAGGCTTGGCCACACAACATTCTATCTGAAATGAACATAACCAATGATTACAGAAATGATCCGGCTTCCATATTTTTCTGTTTCCTTTCCCTTTAACATTCCTCATTAGGGCTCGTTTCCTTCTTGTGGATCTCTCTCAAGTTACAGAATAGTCAATACCTCACGGAAAGAATTTCTGATCGCTATTTTCCTACCTCTTGTGGAAAGTGTATAAAGTTAAGATGCTTTGAAAATACGGTTTTGACAAGGCATATGTGACTTTTCTCCTTTCCTCCAGCACTAATTCTTCCCAAGCACATTTTTTATCTAAGTCAGATTTGCCATTCAGAACCTATTCAGCAAAAAGGAGAAAGAATCACAACTACAGCTGCAACTCTGAAATACAGACCCCCAGATCTTAGGGGTAACCATAATATTTGCTCCCATTAGAGACGCAAGAACTGATGGTTCAACAGTAAGTAAAGTAAGCAGAATAAGGTTCCAGAGACCCTTCAAAACAAGTGAAAATAAGCAAACAAGCCACAAGGCATTTTTTTCTTTTTTACACACTAACAGGATGTGGAGAAAAACACTAGGGCTCAGTAAACAACACTGAGATTAAGGGAATCAAACAAGTAGTTCCAAGAAAAATGGAGGGCCCAGCCTCAGTTCTTAGTTCATGTCTGGCAGGCTTTAGCACCTAAAAGTGCCTGACACCTTTGGAGGATCCTAGGAAAATGCCAGGTCAGGATGTAGAAGCTGCTTTTCCCTTTCCTTAGAAGTGTATACAGGCCTATTTCTGGCTACAACCTTGTAATGCTAAGTACCTTCACGCTACAGTTTGTCGTAAGGCTCCACAAATGAAGTCACCAAAGACTCATGCTAGGACTACATTGTTCTGAGGAAGCTGTTACAGCTGAATTTCCATCCCTCAATGCAATTCACTGACTGAGCTGTCTTGCAGCAGTGGAGGCTACTATTGCTCATGCTGGTGTTATAGACTCCCAGGAGTCCAGTTGGTTCAGGTGGGTCATACTGAGTGCCTATCATGGAAATAAATTTTTATTGTAAGTATAAATTTTGTCCCCTGGTATGGAAGCATAAGCTAATCTTTTTAATTTATTACAGGCGTTTTTGTGGAAGTAGCATATAAATTTCCGAGGAAGCCAGGCTTGGTCTTCTACCTTAAATCAAGAATAGCTTACTTGGTTAGAATAAAATGAATGGCCAAAAAGCATGTCAGCTCATTTTCCACAGATGTAAATTTGGTAAACAATTTCCATATTTTAATTCTATAGGAAGACATTTCCTGAAAGAAATGTATTAAGAGTGTTTTGTAAATAACTACTATTCTCATCTTCAGGAGACTGAAATTTAGGAAATCTTAGTCTGAAGTTCTTTTTTGCGTAATTCTTTGTGAGAATTGCATAGTTCCAGTTTACTCAGTGAAGTCATTTGGACTAGATTCGTTTTACGTGTCTTTACGCAGCCAACGGAAACATCTCTCTCCATGGAAGGAGAAAAGAATTCAAAAGATTGTGGTGGTGCCTTTCTTCTTCAGTAGGTAATAAAAGACCTAGGGTACTGAGAAAAAGCATTTCAAGTTCAGTTTTTCAGTTCTAGGCACCACAATTTAAGAAAGATGTGAAAGTCCTTGAATGCATCCAGAGGAGGGCAACAAAGCTGGTGAAAGGGCTGGAAGGAATGTCCTATGAGGAGTGGCTATGGACTTTGGGCTTTTCTAGTTTGGAGAAAAGAAGGCTGAGAAGTGCAGTATTTGGATAATGAGGTGGGGTCCTCTGTGCTCAAAGAGGCCTTGCTATCTCCAGTGCGACCCAGGGGAGTGGAGACTATGGGAGTGGTTATCATAGGATGCAGAGAAGGAGGGGGCCCTGCTGAGGCAAGACAGCCCTGCTTCTGGTCAGCAAAGACAATGAGATAACAGGAACCTGCGTAGTTCTTTGTTTCTGAGAAAAGGCTATTAAATCTGATAGCAACTCCTTGCCTCATTATCTGTGAAATGCATATTCCTGTTGACACCCTTGCATATGTTAATGAAGATTATAGAGATCATGCTAAACATGTATGATGATAGCACTCATCTCTCCACCCAAATCATACTACACATCACTTAAGGGGGAAGTCACCTTGTAATTTTGGAGATAAAAAGATGGAGAAAATGATGGTTAAATTGGGAGAGAAGAACCTCAATATCTGACAGACCTGTTGATGGGCTGTGTTCTCTTCCTCTACCCTAGGCAGAGACATCTCTCTGAGTAAGTGCTAAAACTTTCACCCTCTGGTGAATGTTAATCCCTGGTTGTTGTTGGTTTATTGTTACTATTTTCTGCTAGCAGTATTAACCTTAATTAGTAGTGCTATTGTAGTTAGTTAATTTATCAACATCAATCTCAAATCTGTTCTGTTGCTCTCAATAAAACAACTAATTTTGAATTATTTGTGAATCTGACTCACTGCAATTCCTATGTGGGGACTTCGATATAAACAGATCAGTAAAAGTCCTTTGTGGGGACTCTGATAAATGAGTTTGTGAAAGACCTGGGACTCTGGCAGACAAATATCAAAATTACACTCCTTTTAATGTGACAAGGAGTGACTTCATTGCTTTCTACAGCTTCCTGAGGAGGGGAAGTGGAGACGGAGATGTCGAGCTCTCCTCCCTGGTATCCAGCGATAGGGCATGCGGAAATCACTCAAAGCTGCATCAGAGGCAGTTCAGACTTGACATTAGGAAGCATTTCTTTACCAAGAATGTGTTCAAACACTAGGATAGACTTCTTAGAGAGTTGGTCAATGCCCCAAGCCTGTCCCTCTTTAAAAGGCAATTGGACAACGCTGTTAATAGTAAGATTCATTTCACCAGCAAAATGATGAAATAACTACTAGTTGAGGATGAATCATTCTCTATAAGTCTGTCACTCCCCACCAGCTAAAAAAAACCCCTAAACAAAACCAGACCCCATAACTTAAAGTAGGTAACTAACTTTTAAATAGCTAAAGGTAGGCAAGATGGAGCCCCTCTGTAGTGAATCAGCTTTTAGTAAGGGTCTAAGCTATCTATCTCCTTAGTCATTAGAAAGACTATTCCTCCAAAGAAAGGTTCTCTCCCACTGCTGATACCAATGAGGAGATGACGGACTTATTTTATTGCATGCCTAAAATGGAGTTTCAAGTCACATTTTTCTATAGGTAGACTAGATCCTTGTTTGGAAGTCTCTTCCAAAGTGTCGGCATACTTGTGTTTTTATCAGAGCCTGAAAGGAGGTAACACTGCGTGGAGTGTTACTTGTGAGAAAAAGTTCCTGATACAAAGCCACTGGGGTGGATTTAATCTCACCTAAGCTCACATGTCTTCAGTGCAGATATCTCCATCAAAGTAAATCAAGATGCCTTTGCAGTCAATAGGAAAAAAATAAGCCTAGGAAGCTAACCTTTAAACAGATAAAGTTAAAAGAAGTGAATGTTATATCTACACTTCACCATTATTGTCAGTGGAGAATGGGAGACACCCTAAGGAGATACATCCTATCTTAAAAT